>JAPMAF010000437.1:0-14698 GCA_026537445.1 Silvatares holzenthali | reverse complement strand
ATTGTATATAGTATACTATACTGATTTAATCTAACAACAATATCTCATGATACCGCGTATATCTGCTTTAAATAAATTGTAGGTGCTCCTTTTGAAGGCTAGTAATTCTTGATTTATCAATTATCTTCTTCTTTGTTGGCTAATTATTGTACTATTTTTCCATTCCATAGAGCTGTACATAAAACCTTTTTCATTTAAATAAAAATGTTTTGCAAATTTACAAGTTAATTATAATCAAAGTTTTTCTACATAACTACATGTTTTAATTTACATCCACATTCAGAATTATAATACTATGATATTCGTTATAAAATTTACTTAAACACAGCTATTCTCTTATAAAAATAGAATACCTAAAAATACGGAAATAATCGTATTTAATAGATATGTTAAAAATCATTTGAATGCCCTCAGGACTTATTACATCCGTGTTACGGTTTGTGTGTATGTAAAAATAATGAGAACTGCCATATATTTGCTTGTCAATAATAGCCTGATAGAGTTCCTGATTCCTAGAAAATAAAATGATCGTTTATTTATACAAATATGTCTAAAATAATGTGTTAGTTGATTATATTAATGGCTTCAATATAAATTGTGTTATTTTTGTTAATTCGTTTCCTCAGTCGATGTGAATTTTATGTTACTATCAATAATATAAATCATTTGTATATATTTAATGTTTATATAGTTAAATAAGTATTAATAAACCTAAATATACAAAATAACCTGTATTAAAAAAGAGTTGTTTTTATGTTTTCGTTTTGTCTGAAAGATAATATTAAGTATTTTACGACATTTTAACTGCTACAGCATTATGAGTAGGAAGCCACGTCGAAATATTAGAGATAGCGGAACCGATCCTCACTGGATCAACATCAAGAGTACAGTGCACTAAATGCAAACAATAAATGTTAACAAAACAATAAATAAGAAAAAAAAATCTGGACTGACAAAGATCTTGTATTAGTGAATCTTGACTGTTTAATCTTGTGTGTTAATTGCTATTATAAAAGTTATGCTTCGTGAATAAATCTGAGTAACCAAGAGTTCACATCTCTTGCATAGATAGATGGTGGATGGTTACGACACACGAAGAGGAACAACTTTGACCAAGTAACCCTATTACAAATTGCAATAGTAACATCCAAAGAGAAAAACGAAGGAAAATTTGTGAAATGATACAAGATTTAATTAATTGTGCCTAATTAAGATATAAGATTTAATTAATTTGTTTATCATATTGAATTAAATAGTGGCTTTAAATGATACGCGAATATCAAATGATAGAAATACAAAACAAATTCTGAGTTTGCGACAATATAGTAAAGGTAGTGCTGCATAATGCCACGAACACCTCGATGCATACATCGAGTAAATTTATTACGTGTTGAATTCAAGTGCGACAAATTTGACAGCCCGAATATTCCCAAACACGAACTTTAAATGATAATTTTATTTTTGTAGGCTTTCACGACCAAAAGATTCGCAAGTCAAAGACTTTTGGGTAGTCATGTCGAGTTGTGACATTTTGAACTAGACTGCCTTCTTTACACAGACAGACTCGCCCTGAAGATGGACACTGCAATTTGGTCTGAAACGTTGGCAAACAAAATGTCACAACACGACATGACTACTCAAAAGTCTTTGACTTGCGGACAAACTTTAAATGTTTTAAAATCACCCATTAAGTATCCAACAATCGAAGATGTTCACATGGCACCCACTTTGCAAAAGAATGGACGACTTCAGAAGATTAACGATCTATACGAGTGATGCACGAAATGTCCTGTAGTCTTATAAATGGATATGGACAAAGGTGATAAAAGTATTTTACTTATTATAGTAAAACTTTCAACAGTATCTAGCTATTCACTACACTTAACAGCTTCCATTTACAAACGCTGTGTTTATGTATCTATCTTCTTCCATTTCCACTTTAATTAATTAACTGACTGATCTTTAAGAATACGTTCATGAATCACTTGCTAAACAGACCAGAGGTTCAGAAGTTCTGTATAATGCTTTTAAAGTGATGTTAAACAAAGGTGATACTATTAATTTCCCTTTTTAGAAGCACACGTGAAGTTTCTGTTAAAATACTCAAAAATATAAGAAACTCTATTTGTAAGTAGACATTGACTGAGTTGCTATATGCGTAACCCTGCCAAATTTTAGCAAAATACGACTAGTACTTCAGTGTACGAGTGTTAGTAGAGAATAATAGTATGTACCTATGTTATTAAGCAGATGGACACGCAGTGAATTGTTATCCTCGAGTAAAACAAAACCAAAATATTTACAGTGAATGTTGCCTTAAAAATAAATATAAGAATAGTGGAATAAATTATCTCTTACGGATATTGTTTATTTCACCAATTATGTAAATCGAGCAAAATGAATGCATACGTGAATACCAATGAAGAGATAAGCAACGATCGGTACTATATCAGAAATAGTTTATTGAAATTACTATACATATATAGTAAACAGAAAAAAATAACTTAGATCAATACGATAGACGTAATTATAACTTGATATTTTCGCATTTCATAACTTCAAGGAAACGTTAATATACCAAAATCAAACTGAACATTTAATTCATTTATTTTGACGCCAAAAATTACATACAAATAAACAAAGTCATTTTGAATATTTAGGTAAATAATATGCATTTGTATTGAGTTCTGTTAATATTGTGTAATAATATAAAAAAACATTGCTGACTTTTATGAAGATTCCAAGATTATCAGGCAAGATGTAATATCTATCCAAATGGTTCATGTGGAAATCGACAACGATGATTCCCTACTAAAGTCCCACGTTTAAACATTACTTATTTTATAATAGATTTAAAGAATTCAACACAAATGAGATTTGTAGTACAATTTACGCCACCAAAGTTGAAAAAAAATGTGTTTGATTCAACAATATTTCGACGTGTAACCCCAATGCAAAAATACAAAAAGATTTTGATTCAACTAGATATTAGTATTATATCGCCTTTGTAAATCTTTGATAATGAATCAAAATTAACTATATTGGTTACAACTTACATGCCTGGAGTATTTAATTTAGTTTCAATGTTCATTAATTCTTCTTAACTCTCTATTTACATTTATATTAATAGTTACATAAGGGAGTTCTTATTATAGGCATAAAGTAGAGGAATTATATTTTGTGAATGATAAGAAATACATTATATAATGTTACTACATTTTGCTGCATACCAAATCGTTACTGTACTGTAGCGGAAGATTTCCATTCCCCAATGTAGTCACGGATGTTTCAGGGCCACCTCTGAAAAAAACATTGTTATATCATTCATATTTAAAATGAATGGAAGGCATTCGTTTAAAAGTAAAATATGTACAAAAGCTTATTAACGATTTGCGCGAGAAATTATGTAATGTTATTCTGTAGCTTTTAACATATGTTTACAACACTGAGACTCTTACATAAGAGTATAAAAGTAACACGTGATTAATTATACTGTAGTATTTGTAGATAGTCAAGATCAACTTCCATGACTTCTAAAATTAAGCTAATTTTATTCAAAAGTTACGCGGTTCTTTCAACACAAAATATTCAATTTGCTCATAGTAAAGAAAGCATCTATTCAGGTCAAAATGTTTGTTTGTGATTGATTTTATTATCAGCTAGATAATAGATCTGTCTGGTTTAAACGCGTCTCTAGCTTTTTATTGTTTTTTCAAAGGCGTAAACATAGTAAGCAAAAATAACCTTCTAGAATTTACACGCATCGAGTAATGTTTTAGACTAGTATAACTTTCCAGCTATTATTTTGTTTGAAAAAAAACGCGAAAATTTTAAAATTACCAATTGAATATCATGTAGTATAGCAAAAGAATGTGCTCTTTCAAGTAATTGTTATTAGTAAACAAAAGAAACTTCTTCATTAACCATTATTTACATGATAGTATAATTTACATTTCCTTTCGTAATCCTTTCGTTCCTACATTCCTTTAACAAACCCTTTTTTAATAATAACTTAAGTCGAAGTATCTTAGAAAAACTAAATATGCTTCTTTTGTGTTATATTCAAAATTTTACGAGATATTTCTCATTCTCTTTTAAGAACAACTCAAACTTAATTTTAATGTGTATTTTTACTGATTTTATAACATTCTTTATTGACCTCAATTTAAATTATAGATAAAATCAACTATGGAAAGCGAATTAAAACCCTTTGAAGACCGAGAACTTTTGTTTAAGAAATATCATTAAAGATTTCTATACAGTATTTTTATTTTTGAGGATAGGAGGTGGTTTACATAAATTATTCCTGTTAAACTTGACTCAAATCACTTGTAATATATGATACTAAAACGTTTTTTCAAAATCGGCTTTACACGTGAGCTGTCCGATCATTTAGGCACCTATGCATGTTATTGTATTCCATTAGTAAATTTACAAAAAAACTCTTTGTATTCAAAATGCAAATTATATTAATGATGGAGATACAAACGCTTTCAAAGATATTATGGGTAACATCCCCGTTATTAGTCATAATAATCGCAGAGCATGCATGAGAAGATATATGAAGTGGGTGAGATAAGGGATATATGCCAAGATAGGTTAGTGTGGCGCTCAATTCTTTCTGCCTACCCTTTCAAGAAAGTGGAATCGTTCTTTACCATTATGCGAAAATGAAAACTCAAATTGTCAATTTTTCAAATGTCAATGCATTGGACTTATATAAATATACAATGAAGAATGTAAGATATTGATCTTCCAGGTATGTTATATTATCTGTACAGCAAAATAATGATGGAAACAGCGAGACAATGGCAGTGGTACAACATACTTAATGAATTCATATATTTCAGCTACCCCGATTTCGTTGTTTAGTTTCTCTTTTGGCCAATCTATTTTATCCACTCTATATAATAATATTTGGCATTTAATTAATATTTTATTGTTGTCTGTGTGTTTTTGATACCTTTTACAAAGAACACGTAATTTGAAATTCTATAACCCAATCATATCTACTGTTTAGGTCAGCAATTTCAAATACAATTTTAAGGTCTATAGTAATGTCTCCTGCGCTTGTAAGACTACTATAACTATAGAGTGCAAATAATCTGAATAGATCACTTGTTGTGTTTATTTCACATTTAAAAAAACGTAGCTCCAATGCTACTGAGTTTTTTATTGATATACTATTATTTTAACTCTGTGAAAAAAAACTGAAACTATTTTGGGATTATTGTGCATATTCGAACACGCTTAGGCGCTAGTATTATTTGATTTTCTGAAGTAAAGCAACGTAACTACAATTTCCGCCTCGTTGCCAACAATACAACTGTTTCGTATAAAGTCCAAACTGTTGGGGTTGATTTAAACTTTCAATTCGAAAGTTTAACTGGTTTGTGTCGAGCGACACGATTCGGCGATTTGTGACACATGTTTCTAGCAAACAAGTTTCGAATCGTCTCCCTCAATAACCCGTAACACTATATCACCAATTAGACGAGACGGTGGAGAAATTCTGAAACATTAATCAAATAATTTTACCTACTGAACGAACGACATCTACCGTTGTACAAATTTCAATTTGTTCCAAAGAATATAAAATCTACTATTAAAAGCTGAATTTCTTTTGGAAAAATACTGCTACTACTATGGCAGTTTTCAAAACTTGGGGTCATTGATTGTTGCTGTTCCACTACATGCCCGTATTGCATCTGGAAACAAATCGAGTTTTCTTGTCAATACGCACACAGTTGAAATTAGTTGACATGTTATACAAATGAGAAAGCAACCCGAAAGAAGATCTTAACTTCATGCCCCTGCACCTAAAGTGTTGAAAGGGGTAACCGATATCTTTATGATACCCTCACGGACCACAAATAATCATCAGGAGAAGGGGAACTGCTTATCTAGAAGACAGGGCTGGCTGGAGACAACGTCACCAAATAATTGATAAAATCTTGAAAAAGCGAAGTAATTGCCTCGAGAGGTCACGAAGTTCGAGATTTGGGGTCATTGATTCCTTCAGCCGCCATCTTCTGTAAGGTGACACGACACGCTCTCTCCCAGCATCCAAATGCAGTTGACTTGGGTCGTGTGAGGACTAACAGGTTCACTTACTCTTTCTTGTGCGAGTCTGTGCGACTGTGGAACGCGTTGCCGGCCACTGTGTTTCCTCCTTCCTATAATTTGAGTCTCTTCAAGAACCGAATTAAAAAAATCCTCCTATTCCTATTGTAACCCCCCCATGGCATCACCCGATGACCTGATCCAGACCTGCTTCGGTAGTAGCTCATATGTGGCGATACCAATAAAAAAATAAACTAAAATATTTATTAAATATATTCGGTCGTTACTTTATGATAGATATATTATATACTTAATTTATTACTTCGTTACTACTACTTTCTATGTTTTATGAATTTTATTTGAGTACGACGCGTTTCGATATCTGTCTCGACCATTGTCGAGTACAACCTAACGTTGTGTTAGTCTTTGTTGGGTAATTTAGTTGGGTAATGTAATGTGGGGTTGGGTAATTGGTCTAGTCAGTCTTGTGTGTGAGAAATTGTTTAAGTAATTGTGAGGTGGTAGGGTTTATTATATTATTTATTATGTTGTCTGTGTTTCGATTCTTGTTACTGTGTTTGTGATACTTAGTTTAAATTCTCGTTACTTTGTTTCAATTACTAAGACATACCCAAGTCTTGCAAGATAATATCGTTTTCCGCCAAGTTTTTTCGTTCTCTAAAGAATTACGTTAACACTTAATTTCGAATGTCTCTACGAGTATTTATATCGATGACTAAAGAGGTTGTTTTACAAAGAAAAATAATAATAATAATTTTATAAAGAAAAAAATCTCATACACACTATACATAACAAGAAATTGCGTGTTTTTATTTATTGATTTAAATAGCGCTTGATATGATTTACATAGCGCCAGATGATTTATATAGCACCAGATGATTTATATAGTGCTTTTTCGTGATTAAAAATCACCCCTAGAGTGCTTTACAAATTAAGCGCATTTAAATTAACCTATATGTACATCCAAAACATCTTGTGCAATTCGCATTATTTTAAAAAGGAATAATTAATTACAAAAAAATACTGTAGATTGACGAGACAAATGTATGTAAAAACGTATAATATAGTTTATTGTATATTTTATAAGGAACAAAGAAAAAAAACATTGCAGCTGCCAAGACGCAATGTCGGTGCTCGCTCTGTCTGCCCTCTCTTTTTTCATCCGATTAATTCAATTTGCACAAGATGTAATAATCATTTTAGACAGCGACAAATACTATAGGCTGATATTATGTTTTTTTTTGTAAAGAATACAAAAATATGTAGTCTGATAACATATTGCAAAAACATGCGATATCTAAGCTAAGGTTGGTATGTAGTGTTTTATTTATATTTAAATTGTTTTAATCAATACATTTAATATTTTTTCTGAAAAAGTTGAATCTATTTTTACTACTAAGAAAAAAATATTAGAAGCGAACTGAAGAAGAACCGACCGCCTTGCTTTGGATTAACGTGTAATTGTGTTAATGAACACATGTTGTTATTATTATTTTTATCCCCTACTTAACTAAGAAAGCTTTGAAGCTTTTACATCGTTTAGCTCGTACCGAACGTTGAACATTTTATGGCGCCCAAATGTGTCTGCACTAATAAGTCATCAGTCTTATAATTCTAACGGCTTAGCACTCGAGAGGAATGATTAAGCGTCTATATCATTACACATAACGGCTGCTATATGACGGGGTTACAACCCTCAACTAGGGGTGTAATTAAAAACCATAATATAATTTATGCTTCGATAGTGGTATTACGTCAATTAATAACTTTATTCAGATGTACCGAATGGACTCGAATAACTACTGCTGAAAACAAACTTTCGAAAACTCCAAAGAAAGAAACTTTTTATATTTTTTCCTTTACGTCTACTGTGAAATGTAAGATCTGTTTATTTATATGGTTGAGATTGTAGAGTCGATTATAATGAACCAATAAGAATAATATGATTGATGTTTTTATTGCGATACTCTTCGAATAAATTAATACTGCATATTATTAATTTATGGATGGGCTTAAAATAAACTGTCTTCTCCAAGTTCTCAGCATTCTTACTTAAAAAAAACTATTTGCAGATCGGTGGTTTCACAGTTTTTCCAAAGTGATAAATTTTCTAGTATTCTCAGGGTTAATGTGCAGTTCTTTTTAAATTAAGTTTTACAAGTGCAAAATTAAGACATTTTAATATCTTGTACTATTTATACACTAAACTGTAATGTATTTTTAATGTGTTATACTACACATGAGACACCATCATCCTTCTAGTCCTATAACATTCAGTGCGATTGCTTATTTTAATGTTGTGTAGCAGTAAAAGGAGAGGATGAAAACCAGATTATTTAGATCTAGTCACGAAATATGGATATATCTGAATATTGATATTGCTCCAGGGAGATACAAAATCTACCCCTCTTGTCCAGTCTAGAGTGAAAATACAATTAATTTTTCATTTTTCAAATAATTTTTTTCATACAAATTATTGAAATGTGAATCTAAAAATGCATTACACTTTTGCCTGCGACCTCTGGCGCTCCTTCAGTGCTTTAGTCAAGTGTACCTCCTGCATAGCATCCTTGGAAGTGATAGATGCATCCCGGTGGAACTCCTATGCAAATGCTCACTTAAAAAAAGAGTTCTAGCTACTAAACCACTAGACCGACACGTATGCTAGTATCATAGAAATAATTTGTACATGCTAAAATTTTAACATCGATTCTTACCCGTAGGTAGATTGACTCACTTATCTCCTCTGCCATTATGGCATTAATTTTTTCTCACAAATATTCAAATCAAACGTTATTATTATTATTTTTCTGGATTCTTCTTGTATCGGATCAACTTTAATACCTTCTTATTGATGTGGCCATATTCCTTCTGTTTGATGCTCTCGAGAAGGTGCGCCGCGTATTCGTCAAAGATAGAGAATTTGCTCTTCTGGTAGTGCTCGAATCCCTTCCTGACTTCTTGCATAAAAGATATCTGAAACATTCAAATAACAAATAAATTTTCCCCTCTGGTATTATGTACATTGCGTCACTTTGTATTTCGGGACTTGGAAGCCTAGTCATAAATTGATCCAAGATCACGCAATGCTCAAAGTTAGCACAAATAGGAAAAAAAGGAAACAAATGCGTGTCAATATTAATTTACTTCTATTTGTTCCAAATAATTCATTCAAAGTTTTGTCAATGTAACGCTATTGTAAATTCAATTAACAGATTTATTTACAGATTTAAACCAATTGCATTGCGAGGTGAAAAATGTTGAATAAATAATTTTTGCATACAATCATCAAAGTTGTACAAGGATAGACGTATTTGTATCCACATTTATCAGATTCCTGAAAGTTGTAAATGTGGATGTTTTAACAAAAGTACCAACTGTGAAGTACTTTAAATATGACTATATTTAAACAAACATACATTTCGAAAAAGTCAATAAATACTCTTATTTTATATTTAGTCTGAAGTTCGAGGTCATCTAGAATTTTGATGTATTTATTTTGTGTCAAAATATATTTATGGTAACTGAAATCTTAAGAATGTTTTTTTAGTTTACTACTATATAAATAAATACATTTTGTATGATTTGTTAATACCGCTCCGAAAACCATTTTCATGAGAATTATTATCTAAAATATATTATAACAAATTCAAAATCTGAAAAAGATGCTACTTTTTATATTTTAAAATAGTTAAACAACAAGCATACTATTCTTCTTCTTTAAATTTTCCTTTTCCCATCTATTTGGGTCCGGATTTTCAAGTATACAAGTGCCAGATCTGTATGATCTAGAATTTACTTAATGTATATACCAGAAAATTTTAAGTTTAGCTTTTTGTTTACGGCCGGTACATAACACACCAAGGCAGCAATTTTCTGGGAGATTAGTGAGAAATGAGTGATCGATTAGTTGCTTCACAGTACAGACTAAACAGTAGAGATGCTAGACATACATTCAATCTAATATCAATAATTCATAAAATTACTTAAAATATTAACTCAAAAGCTCGCGTTTAAGGTGTTTGTAAAATAAAAGCTATACATAAACTAGAACAACGTAATTTGAATTGAATTATTATTAATAATTCACGTGACCTTCTTTAAGCGAAGTTCACAATTTATTATTTATTATACAGTATGTGGATTTAAGAATATATTTGGGGATTTTAATTTTATGGTTTATATTAATATTGGAACTAATAAATCCGTCTGTAAATATAGAAGTTATATTTTATATTCTAACGTATATATTTTTAAATGTTGTTAGATTTTAGAATAAAATATTCATCACCGGTGTGAAGAATTTAAACTTTATTACGTACTGCACATATAAAAACTAAAAAAGCTTATTTTTTCTGTTCGGGCTTCGTAGGGGTAGAATATCTTGGCTTGTTCACTTTCCATACATACGAATAATCTTATTCCTTTGATATTGGCAAATGCTGTATTCATTTTTACCTCAATTTGTACATATCTTCTTGAGTTACCGTTTATATCGGAAAATTTGTTTATTCTTGGTGTTAACTTTATCCTTTTTTCCCAAGAGAATGGTGGTATGGTAGTGTATCATGTGTAGCACAAAACATGAAACAATATCCCTAGTGATACAACGAAGTATTAAAGTTTATTTCGTTTATAAATTTTCTCTTAATTTGGTTTATTGAGAATAAATAAAACAGAATGTTGAATAACAAGAAAAGGTTAGAAATACTTTTACGCACGAATTTTAAGAAGCAATTCATAGTTTTAAAACATTGGACTGAAAAAATGTTGCCAATATTTTCAATAAAAAGCACAAGGCGGACATATTCTTTAAATATTCAATGTTCTGTAAAAATGTTAATTACTTTGTGTGTGCGGATCAGTACACTTTATTGTTTACATATATTTATGTGCTAATTACTGTGCTGACATCAAATGTTCAGATAAAATGTAATAGCAATATATCTTATATATAATATTAAAAGTAAGGCAATGAAGTATATTGGATATTTTTAATGCAGTAGATTTAATTCATGTATATTTTGAATGTTTTAACAATGGCTGTTAAGCAGTTTATATCGAGTGGCTATTTACAGGATTTAGAGCTACCTAGTGTGTACCTCCGGATAGGATCTTTTTCCTTATCCGTTTCCCTATTACAAGGATAATACTCTTTAAATATTTTTTGATTTAGAAACTCTCTTGTGGACTATTGAAAGAACATATCTTTATGTTTTAGTTATAACAACATTTTATAAAGTTCAATCTTAAAGTAAAAAAAGCGGTTGATTTCCTGTTGTTTAAAATTTTCTTTTTTCTTTTAGTGTCATTTCCTCGATGAACATCAGCGATTAGACTATCATCAGCGATATATCCAAATTTTTAGCTTTATTGACAACTAATATAAACAGTGATCGAGTACTCAATTTATTCCACTATTGCAAGTTTTATTTAATTTTTCTAACTATTTTTTCTGTACCGCCGGCAAAGTGATTCACCTTAAATAATTATTTACAGATGTTGGCACATTTCATTTGGCAGTTTTCTCTTTTTAATTATATAAATCATTCCATTCTCTTATTCGTAGTGAATTACAACGTTTCAGTATTTGGAGTAAGCTAAATAAAGTTAGAATATATGTGTTCTAACAGTAAATTATTTAAATGTACCAGCAATTACTTTATCGTTATTGTATATAACAAAATATAGAGACATTAAAATATGTAAGTTTAGAATATCAATACTTAATAAACAAAAATCTTTACACGAATGGCAATAAAATTTTCGCTATAGGAATCGAATCTGATGCTATTTAAGCAGTGATTCTGACTATGATGAAAATTAACAAGAAGATTAGAAACCGTGATAAAAAAACGTTCTTGAATGGAAATATGATAAAATAATATAGAAAATCAAAAGTACTTAAAAGAATTTGGATTCCAACAGATCTTTACATAGGTCATTTTTGAAAAGACCATACGAAAAAAAACAAACAATATGTTACGGTATACAGCTTCTACACTTACAGACGAAGGCAATGTAATAAAAATTCTCAATATATGTTATTCGTATTTAACAAATTGCATGGATATGGAGGGAATAAAAATTGTATATCAGAACAGAGGCAAATGGCGTTATGGCCTATCCTTGTCGACAAGGGTGCAAAAATATGTATGATATTGTTACAATGAAATTGTGTAGAGCCTATAACAAACCAGATAATTGTAATGTCGCCTGCGTAGTTTAATTTTCAAAATAATAATGACTAATCCCTTTAAAGTTACGACACTTGAATTGAAATATATACCTATAGTAATAAGCGTTGACTTTCCTCTTATCAATTATAAACTATCATAACATTGCAATAGGTACTATAAAGTTACTCCGATTACCACGTAATGCTTTTTTACCCATTCAATTTACCCATTCAGTGTCCTGTAGCAAGGCAAGTAACAGAGTTCGACGTCGTGTTGTAATTACAATAATCCAATAACGGATAATTAGTTGCGTTACAGAGGCGGTGGTCAATTTACAGAGGGTAAATTCCACGTAACCCTCGCGTGACACTTATTTTTACCCAACACACGTTTGTCTTGTTTTGTTTTGCAAACACGGCCTCCCTAATGTCACGTATTGTGTTTTTCCCGGTTTTCAGGCCTGAAAAGATTTCCATTTATCTCACTTTTTATCCCCGACAGAGTAAAATAGAAAACCAGGCCAATGAGCCCATTTAAATGACACCGGAATCTCAAAATTCATCTCCATACGTTTCAATTATTTGCGTTCATTATACGAAACTTGTTTAATTACAACCAGAAAAATCACTTGTTTATTTATTTCACATTATATTTATTTACCACGATGGTTCACTGAATAAGATAAAATCTTTTAAAATGAAATCATCCAAATCAAACTCTTCGATGTTTTTCGGCATATTCAATGTAGGGAGAACATACTTCTAAGTAAAATCTATTAAGATTGGTAGATTACGTTGGCTCGGTCACTCGCACAGTAAGTAAATAGATCGAAAATTGAAGCGTATGATTCCCTACAGAGCAAATAACATTCGTTTGGGAGTGTAACATTCGATGCGGTTGCACATATGATTACTATGTAGTAGTAGGAGAAAATAAAATCTGATTATTCAGTTCAATACATGAAAAACCCATTGCACATGACGTACAATACGGAACGGTGGTATTGCTCCAAGGCGATATAAGAATTATCACTTTTCGTACTAACGAGTACATAAATATTACTACGGAATACCGTAGAAATATTTATGCATTGTTTACTATTTTCGATTTATTTAAAATGTTTTCAAATGCATATCTAAATAATTTTAAATAAAAAATGGCATTTTAAATTTCCTCCCTCGAACCCGTGTTCTTTGGTGTCTAATTACAGTGTTTTATTGCCTAGACGTCATTGTCAATATAGATGTTTGTATAAATATTCCCAGTGGGAGAAAGAGCAGAGCTGCTTCCATGATAAGAAAAAAACTTCAAAAGCTTCCAAATCTGAACGTCATCTTTGGTCCAGAGCTTCCAAGTATCTAAAGAATCTCTTTAATTCTGTGCAGAGACGTGTGGTTCGTTCAACAAACAAACCAGTTTTTATTGCTGGTGTTTAGCCGTTAAAGCACAGAAGAAATCGCGTATTTTTCCGATATTTTCATGGAAGATGCTCTCAGGAACTGACTGCTGTGTTTGACAGAGCTACGAATACCTATCACCAATTCACAGTTGATATTGAGTGCATGTGATCTAACAGATTCTCTGCTTTTCTTGTGTCAAATGACCTTCATCCGACAGTAGAATGACCTATTATCGTCTGTGTTTCATCCTACCTATAACATGGACTTCTTCAAGTCCCGTGTTAATTCTATTGTATCCAAAAGTCTTCATTATCTCACATATCTTATTTATAGCCAATTATTTGTAGCATGATCAAATAAATTAAGTTGAATATGAAATACAGTATTGCATCAAAACAGAAATATTGTAAATAAATTTAAGAATATTCACTCGGTTTCAGGAGAGCATGCACCCTTTTCAACTGCGTACCCTGTGGGGAATGATTGATATTTCATTGCGTAACCAATGTTACGTGTTTGAACAACGATGACTGAAAAAATAACAAATGTAATGTCATTTGTACAATCTCTATCATTGTGTGCGCATGCTCATCGTCAAGGTGCTCAAAAAAACAATATGAACTTTTACAGAAAATCATAAATAACGCACAAAACAAAGAAGTTGATATTTTTATTCAAAATATCACCGCAAGTTCCGTATCGTATTTTATTCGGAAAAACAAAGGGGGAAATTTATTGTCAACATACAAGTTGCGAGACCGTTTTGTCAAACGCAAGCAAACAGAATCTAGATTTTTGGACTCAAATATTTTATTAACGTTTTAGGAAATACCAAATCATTTTTACCTCGTTATTATATTGACATTTATGCTTTTTAACTTTAACTTTAACGAAAATAATGGGCATACGTTTCCGTAAAAGGGCCATTAAAACAATTTTTCCTGATTTTAAATTTGTATTATTATTATTATTAACGTAGATAATTTATATAGCGCCGTTTTCGTGAGAATATCACCTCAAGGGCGCTGCACATTT
>JAPMAF010000436.1:0-14701 GCA_026537445.1 Silvatares holzenthali | reverse complement strand
AAACGTTGGCAAACAAAATGTCACAACACGAGATGACTACCCAAAAGTCTTTGACTTGCGAATCTTTTGGTCGTGAACAACTCTGTTTTAACTTGAATCATTGTGCATTTTCATCTGTGTATTATTCTATTATGTATAATAATATTCATATGTTGTAAATACACATTATACGCTTTACATAAATGTTACCGGTATGGCCATGGGATGGGTACGGATGGGGGAGGAAAAGGAAAGGGAAAGGAAGGGCAAGGAACAAGTGCAAGATGAGATGGAACAGGGAAGGAAGAGGGAAGGACTATAGTGGATGGCTAAGGAAAGGGGAGCTTGCGGTGCGGATGTCGGGTTGCGGCTGTATTAGTTGAAACTGGCTGAAATGACTCTTCTGTTGTGCACTTAGTGGCTTCGTCCTGTCACCGCTCTCACTCAACTCTGTTCTGAACTGCTATTGTACTGTACCCTTCTCTAGTGTTCTGTCATGTATTATAGTATTCTGTTCTGCACACCTAATACACATGTTGTGAATTAAATTAAAATATAATATAACATAATACATTCGGTCACCTTCCGTTCATTGAATTGCGAATATTTAGTGTTTTACGATAAGATTGTAATGTCCCTCTGATGGAGACATTCTATATACGTATGCATGAATGAAACTGGGATTGTCTATAATCTGCGGAGGTTCTTCTCCTTCCCTGTTTCTTCTGTTCGCTCTATCATAATAAGATGATGATAGGGATTACATTATTTCTCACATCTATATTTGACATAACATTACTCATTTGATTTTAAATCTCGCATTACATTATAATAATATCATATATATGTATATTTGTCCTCGCTTGTCCCTTGTCCTTTGTCCAATTGTACAATAGTTAAGTTGTAATGTATTGTTTTCACTGCGTACTGACTTTGTTTTATTTTTCCTCTCCATTTCAAGATGAGTACAATCTAAACCCGGGTTTAGAGTGGGAGGACGAGTTCACAGGTAGGTGTTTAGACTGAAACACGTTATATATTTATATATCTAATATTATCACACACTACCGAGGCCGCGCTGCCGGCGGCACTCTAGAGGGCTTGTCGGGACACTGCGCATGAACTATCCTGCCCCAGGGGAGCCCGAGCGGAGTCATCCTCATCTTCATCCCGGTCATGCCTCTCTCGCTCTCTCATACTTTTACTCACTTCATGACACTTTCCGCGCACGCGCGCTCGTGCAGTGTGTGCGTCGTCCCGGCACGGGGAGTGACGAGGTGCCGAGGTGCACGTTAGTACTGGCATCCCGGCCGCTAGTATCGCTGTAGTGTTACTTCCTGCATGCTTCAATATGAATATGTATCTCCGTCCGGGAGAGTTAGTATAGTACTACACGTAGCGTTGTACCGTAGTTATAAGTATGGCTTGCTGTTTTGCTCGTACCGCCTAATTCTGTAGTAGGAGTGTAAGTGTGAGTGTGAGTGTGCACACACCAACACACCGACACCATCACCGCCATCTGCAGTCGTGCACACGTAGCGTACATGTCATGAATGGTAGTGGTAGCAGTAGTTGTAGATGTGTATTCATCTATTGATATTTATATATATATATATATATACATTTATATTATATATTTACCTGTGTATATTTAATCCGATCCAGTCCAACTGAATCCAGTCCAATCCACCTTTCCGTGGAGAGCTCGGGAAAGTACTATATTATAGTTTGCACTGTTTATTGTTTATTTACGACGATTATATTATTTATTATTACCTGTGCACCATTTGATATTATATATGTACATATAGAGTGCTACATAATATGATTGTTGATTACATTCAGTATCTGTAATATTATGTTGACATTTGTGGACTCCTTACTTTACCTGTTTGTTAATTTGCTGTAAATTAGCAACGAGATTGGCTTTGTTTTTCTATTACTGTATTTTCATTGGTTTTTATTTAATTACTTTGAGTTTTATTTTGAGAAACGAATAATACCCATATTGTGTTTGATGTGTTAGTTTTGTGCTCAACTCTAAGCATTTTGGCCATTCACACATTATGAATATTCATTTCCTTATCTGCCCAGTGCATATTATTGTGTTATATTAAGTCATCCACCCTATTGTCCTACTGTTCTACTGCTCTACTGTCCACCGACCTCTCCATCGCCATCAACATCACAATTACAGAATGTCAGTGTCAGTATCAGTGTTGATGTCAGTGCATATTACTTAGCTAGTAGGAAACCTCTCATATCAGCTCCACCCCATACTTTACCACTGTGGCTAGAATTAATTACCATCAGTTTGTGAGATGAATTGTATGAATCTTTAATCTGATATTTAATTTAAATAATAATATCAGTATAATAATAGTATCATATGTAACATGATTTGGTACAGTTTTCTCCTAGAACTGCTGGATCCCCTGGATAGTTCTGATGAAGCAAAACTCACCAGTAGTGTTGGTGGAATTGGATTCTTTTAATGTTTACATTGGATTTATTAAATAACTCTCACATAGAAATCATTATGATTTACCTATTTATTAAATCTATACATTATGTTGGCCTCGTGGTCGAGTGGTTAAGACGTTTCACTAAAGCATTGAAGGGACCCTGGAGGTCGCGAGTTCGAATCCCGCCGGAGTGAAAAAAAAATAAAAAAAAAATTTTACATTAAAATTTTAAAATTATAAGCGTATAAATATATTTAAGAAATGCTTTTAAAAATGTGTATTCACTCTGGACTGAAAATGGGTGGTAGATATTGTATCACCCTGGAGCAATACCACTGTTCAGTATTGTAAACCATGTGAAATGGATTTATTCATGTTTCGTGATTAGAACTGAATTACCAGATTTCCAATCTCATCTGACTGCTACACAGCATTTACATGTGCAATCGCACTGAATGTTACAGACCCAGACGGATGGTAGTGTCGTGGTGTCTCATATGTAGTATAAGATAAAATGAAAAATTAATTATTACTAATGTATGGTAATAGATAGATCATTTTAATATAACATTATGATCATCCGTAGCTAGCTATATTATATGCTAGAAGATATATTATATGCTATTTATTATGTAGCATTTTAGCGCAGTATGATAGTGTAGTATAGCGCAGTGCACTGCAGTGCAGTGTAGTGTAGTTTAGTATAATAGGGCACTCCCGATATTCCGACATTCCCAATGGCCCCCTCTGTGTGTATGCGTGCCGCTGCGTGCCTTATTGACCGCTTCAGTGTTGACGTTTGACGACTACGCTCGCCAAGGGGAGGAGGAGGATCACAGTCTGGGCGCCGGGGGGCCCGGAGGGGCCGGGGGGCCGGGCGGGGCCAGCTTCCACTCCCGCCTGCCTCCGGGGATCCTGCCGCACGGCCTGCCGCAGGTCAAGGAGGTGCAGCCCGCGGTCACCGAGACGGCCAAAGACGAAGACAAGAAAGAGAGTGAGTATTCATATTCGGCCAACAGTGCGCTAATCGTTGTTAACGATCGACGTATCTTCTCAATCCCCGTGTTATGTTACAGTCCGGGAGCTGAGTGAAGACGAGAAGCAGATGATAATACTGTCGGGAGACTTCCAACGCTTCGTTTCCCGCGCGGGCCGTGTGATGGAGCGCGCCCTGGCCGAGAGTGTGGACATTTACACGGACTACACCGGCGGAGAGGACACGGATGAATCCAGGTCAGATCAGATCGGACCGCACTGTCCGCATTACACCCACATGAGACACCATCTCACCAGCATCCGTCTGGGTCTGTAACGTTCAGTGCAATTGCGTATGTAAATGCTCTGTAGCAGGCGGAGGAGAGATTGAAAACCTGGTTATTCAGTTCTAGTCGCGGGAAATGGATAAATCCATTTCACGCAGCTTACAATACTGACCACGCGGCCAACATTGCTGCATTATAGAATGTAATTTTCTGGTTTTTTGGTCTTAGTTTTAGTTATTATTTATTTCAATTTTATTTTTGTTTTTATTCTTATTTTTGTTTTTATTCTTTTTCTTGTTTTTATTCTTCATTACTTAAGCTTCACTTTTAATTATTTAATTATTTTAGCTAAGTAATCCCACTTCAACACAAGTGCACACTTAGTGAAGCGGGCATCGCCTCAATTTTACTGTATTTCGATTTTGTAGAAAAATAGTGAAGTAAATAAAAATAAATATACGGCATACTCGGTATATCCATTCCTCATTGTTTCATGGTTGCAGGGAGAAGAACGGAGATGCGTGCCTGTCTCTGAAGCGCACGTTTGCGTGCGAGCGCTGGTCCCGGGGCCGCTGCGCCACCAGCCTGGACTGGAGCCCGCAGCACCCCGAGCTCCTGCTGGCCTCCTACCACAACAGCGAGGATGCCCCTCACGATCCCGACGGCGTGTGTTTAGTGTGGAACACCAAGTTCAAGAAAACAACGCCGGAAGATGTCTTCCACTGTCAGTCTCCTGTTATGAGCGCCACGTTTGCCAAGTATGCGCGAGATGATAGTAATATGATGCATTAGAAGATTTTGATTTATATATCGAAGGCATTGCATGATGTCTTATCTCTTCTCCGCTCATGTAAAACGATGAAGAGGGTAACAGTGAACGTTCGTCAAATATGTAATATATAAATGCTTCTATTTCAGATTTCATCCTAACTTGATTCTTGGTGGGACTTATTCTGGTCAGATAGTACTGTGGGACAACAGAGTGCAGAAGCGCACTCCTATACAGAGGACTCCCTTATCATCGCAAGCTCATACGGTGTGTATTTTCTGTCAATTTACTCTCATTTTATAATTTTATTTATATATGATGAATGCTTAAAGAATAGCCTGATGTTCAATGTAGCTATGTCTTGAGTAATGGTTTTTGAACCAGTCAAAGTAGCAATTGACGAATGGCAAATGTGAGAGTTAATAAAACAGATCTATAGAGCCAATTTAATTGATACAGCACTGGGTGAAGACCTAGAAATTTTTTTCGAGAGCATATTTCCCAACTTCTTAACAAAGTTGATGTTAGGGGCCTCAACAGCCGTTGTGCTTATATGAGACGTATGAAAGTGGAAAAAGCAACAATTTTATGTTAGGATAGAGGCAAGTGGTGTTCCATTCTCTATACCCATCTCTATTGGAAATGGTCTCGTTATGTATGTATGATTTTTTTCTACAGCATCCAGTGTACTGCTTGAGCGTAGTGGGCACCCAAAATGCGCACAACCTAATCTCCGTATCCACGGACGGCAGACTCTGCTGCTGGTCCCTGGACATGCTGGCCACTCCGCAGGAGACTCTGGAGCTGCAGTACCGTCAGAGCAAACCGCTCGCCGTCACCTGCCTGGCCTTCCCTCATGCGGATGTTAACAACTTTGTGTTGGGCAGCGAGGATGGGAATGTCTATTCAGGTTACTCTTTTAAAATAAATATTCTGCTTGCACAGCTACAGCAGCAGTCTTACCAGTATTAAAATGGGATTTTATTAATGAGCGATGCCACAATAAATGTGATCTTTACATTACGTTGTAAGGGTGCCGTCACGGAGCCCGCGCCGGTGTGAGCGAGATGTACGAGGGGCACGCGGGCCCCCTGACCGGGATCTCGTGCCACTCAGCCTC
The DNA here is from genome assembly GCA_026537445.1 of Silvatares holzenthali. Classification (NCBI taxonomy): domain Eukaryota; kingdom Metazoa; phylum Arthropoda; class Insecta; order Trichoptera; family Pisuliidae; genus Silvatares; species Silvatares holzenthali. The sequence goes on along the minus strand of JAPMAF010000436.1, from coordinate 9,106 downwards.
GGGGGGCATAGACTTTTCACATCTCTTCTTGACTTCCTCCATGGACTGGACGCTCAAGCTGTGGAGTCTCAAGGTAACACAATGAATTGATGCAGTTCAGGATTGCAAATCGAGGACTTTTTACTATTCTTGTTATTTCTTTGCAGGAAAACAAACCCCTGTACTCGTTTGAGGACAGCGGCGACTATGTGCTGGATGTATGCTGGTCCCCCGTGCACCCCGCCTTGTTTGCCTGCGTGGATGGCTCCGGCCGACTGGACTTGTGGAATCTCAATCAGGACACTGAGGTAATAACACTCCACATGCCACGGCAAGAATGATGTATTCATTTTATCTGAGAAACTGATGAAAACCCTGTTGAACGCATAGGTTCCGGCCGCCAGTATCCAAGTGGACGGTGGCGTAGCCTTAAATAGGGCCAGTTGGACTCCCAACGGACTCAACATCACTGTTGGAGATGATACGGGCAAGATATGGGTTTACGATGTCGCAGAGGTAAGTATATAAGTGTTGGCAAATTTTAAATTTTAGTATTATAGTCATGATTTCTCACCAAGGATGCGTCTTGTTGTCTTTATAGAACTTGGCTTTACCACGTCACGATGACTGGAACAAGCTGATGTATACCCTGCAGGAGCTCCGCAACAACCAGGCGGACGAGGAGTTGGAGAGAGTCAGCCTCTCCTCCGTGAGTCAAACTCTCCCTCCCTCGGGACCGGCTTCCCTCTCCAGCATGACATCTAATCCTCTGCGATAATCACTACATGACTATGATTTACATTTCACCTCCCATTATATCTCATGCACTAATATTTGAGACAAAGCTCCAATAAGTAACTGATTGGAACGTCGTCGGTAGATGCATAATTATATGATTTGCTAAGCATTTTATATCCTTTATGTTAATGATTGTGATTAAACAAATTTAGCTGATATGAACGTTTATATTATTATATATAATTCTTCCGAGTGCAGCAATCTTCAACCCTTAGTACACTACACTTGTACAAGTGATATATATCCATATAACAAATGCGTATAATAATAATAAGCGCTGTGAATCATGTATGAACACTTTTTTTGTCTAATTTGTATGTAGGCATAAAGCATGATAAAAGAGATTTGGCGAATGAAATATAGAAATGAACACAACTTGTTCGTTACATCATTCCTTGTGAGAATGCCATATCTGGAAGCTGTATGGGTATTTATTTATTGTTTGTAATTTTGTATATAATTTAGGATTAGTGAAAGTTTGTATATTACATTTAAAAATAATTGCTTAAATAAAAAGAATTTAGCATTTTAAACCTGTTAAATATATACTAATTTAATCTCATTTGTGTTTTACTTATTCATCTTGCTATAATCCTGACTCCTATCCTCTGCAGCTTCCTTCTAATTTCCTTCCTCTAATAAACAACATTTCTGAACTCTGTTTAGGCTTGCTGCCACTCTTTCGTCCACATCTTTGTGCAAATATCCTACTAGTGGCCAGGCGTAGTCTATGGTTTTTAGTGGATTTGACCATGTTGACATCCTGGGATACATCATATAGCATTGTATCTTCTTCATGTCGCCCCTTCTTCGAATGGGCCGAATATTCAGTGGATTCTAGGGCTTTCACGACTAAAAAATTCGCAAATCAAAGACTTTTGGGTAGTCATGTCGTGTTGTGACACAAAGTGTCACAACATGACATTACCCAAAGTTTAAAGGGTTTTTTGCAAAGGTTGTTTGGTGTTTCTAGAGATCAGTCATAATTTTAGTAGGCGGAGGCCCAGAGTATTTTTTTCTCAGAAGCGTACATCAGGACGAGTTTAAAGGTTTTTTTTGCAAAGGTTATTTAGTGTTTCAAGGAGATCAATCATAATTTTAGTAGGCGGAGAACCTGGAATATTTTTTTCTGAGAAGTGTACATCAGGACAGGTTTAAAGGGTTTTTTGCAAAGGTTATTTGGTGTTTGGTCATAATTTTAGTGAGCGAAGAGCCCGAATTAACTGATACAACTCGCTCGTTTATCTCTTTGCTGCATAGTTATCTTGATACTTATGATAATCTAGGATATGATTATGATAATGAGGAATGATCTAGGATAATCTACTGCAAAATGTTAATGTATTTTAGAAGTTTGTTTGTGCTATGTTTATACTGTAGACAGAAGTTATTTATCAAACCTTTTAACAATTCTATTTGGAATGTCTTGATTATTTGTGTGAAATCATTGATAGTGTAGCTGTGTTGTGTGGATACTCAGCTCGGTAGAGGGAGGAAGGTTTTAAAGAAAACGATTAAGTATGATTTTCATTGTATTTTTTACTAGCCACAAATACCCGATGTTGGCACATCTTTTCATACAAAATACATTAAAATCCATTCATCATTGTGAACACACAAGCAGAATAGTAACAAACATAGTCGGTCAGTACGACGGTAGGTATGTTGCAGTACACCCATTACCGCAAGTGCATCCATCTCCGCGTTACACTTATGTTTACTTCTTAAATTAGAATTATATAAAAAGTTGATGAGCATCATTACTTTACCAAATAATTAGAATATATCAGGGAATGTTCGTTTGTTTGATTCAACTTCTATTGTCTGCTAACCACCGCTATGTTATGCCGTTCCGTCCGCTGCTGCGCTGCACGCTGGCAGAAGTGGAACACACCATTTAGAATAAGTTATAATAAATAAGTACTTCCCGTTCCATTCGACGTGTGTATCTTATGTTTAATACAGTACGGTAAGGTGAGGTTAGGTGCACTCAGCACACTGACTCTACTTACCCTCGTGGTCTCTACAAACAGATTGCTCCTGATTAACCTGATGTATAAACTATACTCATTCGGAAGTATTAGAGTGTACAATTTTTATTTATTATTGCAATTACATTGTCAACATCATATTGTATTACTAGAGTGGTGAAAGAGGTACTACGGTAGGGTATGGTATGGTGCGTTAAAGTGAAGTTTTCATATATGAGTGCTTATTATACTGTACCAAGTTAAAATGGAACACAGACAAATTTCATGAAGGACGTAGCCAATATAATTGTTACATTTTTTTCATTTAATATTTAGAAGATTTTACTCTGATATTAGTGTTTTTTTGTTTCAATATGATTTTTTTCTGTAAATCATTGGAAATGAGTAGGTTGCTTAAGGAGCAGTATTTTATGTTAGTCAAAACGTACCTCACCCATGAAACTGAAATAAACATAGAGATGGGGTTTTCTAAGCTAGGATCGATTGATCCTCGCAGTGCTAAGTGTTGGAATTGTTTCATCCCAAAAGATCACTATTAAATTTAAATTCTTTGGGATTAAAGAACTCCCGCTGTAATGAAATGGTTAAAATTATTAGTTATTTCTGGTAAAAATTATTTTCAAATACAAGAACATAAAAATAAAATTTAGCATTCATCTATTTGTATGAGTGTATTGTAGGCGAACAGGGTATTGACTTGTAAATATTTTCTATTAATACTCCTGTCCTCCGGATGACTGATGAATACATTAAAACAATTGTCAATATGAATATTTTAGATCCTTGGAAAATAATGAATGGTGTTTCATTCCCAATATTTGATTAGCTGTCCAGCATATCAAGTTATGATTGTATTATGAATAGCGTATGATAGTGCAGTACAGTACATATGCACGGGATAAAACTGGATTGATTCAAACAATGATGTATTGTCTCTTAGTTTACTAGAGTAACATCTTAGCTTAATCAGCCTCAACGTCCATATTAAATAATAAAACCGACCATTGTTAACAAATGATTTCTTACTGGTATAATTATCACTCTTCTAACAGTATAATATAGTAAAAGTATTAAGTATTACAGTACAAACATATAATATCTAATATATTTGGTAGACACAACACAACATTACTGAGCCGTTCTTACAACTATAATTTCCTATTCTTACGATGCTATGTTAATCATGATACGATACAATATAATACGACACATACAACACAACATTATGCCATCTGTTCCGCATTGAGCTGAGCCTCCTCCCGGGTGTTGTAGCTAATTCATCATTTAGTCATGAATAATATGTTATTTGATTAGACAGTATGGAAGCATTACATCACATCACATTATTACTTTTTATATGGAAATACTGTTTATCGCTCGCACTACTTAAATACCAGACACTAATAAATAACCAGAAAACTTTCCAGCACTAGCACCAGCACCAGCACAGATACCAGTAAGAGAATGTATCGTAACCACCGTACCACATATGAGAGTACTGTCTGCAGTCTGTATTCTAGGCGGTAGGATGAAGTGCTCCATAGACTGCAGTATACGCTCTGCACACTACACTGCAGGCAGAGTAGTGTATTGCGGGCGATTAATATATTATTATTATTATTATTTATGGTTACCTTTAGAATATTTGCAAATTATACTATCATACCTCATTGAGAAAATCTTGCGATTCAAATCCTTAGGATGTTGCCTGAGGAATGAAATCTTGATCTGAAGTTAGAACTAGAATCGAGATATAAATATTCACATACGATGAAGAGTTGTGAAGGTCTATGCGCTGTCGGTCTCGGAGAAGATTCTCAATACAAAGGACAAGACCATGAACAAGCTCGGGGCGTTTGAGATATGACCGCTCTAGTCTCCCGCAGTGTTTCTGAAGAGAAAATCACAAATGTGGGGAAGGGTAAGGAACTGCTGACCATTTTAATGTAAAGGAAAATGACACTTCATTGGAAGTTAGAAAAACTCAGCAACTGATTTTAGAAGGGAAAATCAAATGAGGAAGAGAGATTGGCTGAAAGAAAGCTTCCTGGTTAAGGATTTTGATAGTTGCTGGGCATCCTGGAGATGTTCAGACTGGTACGAGCAATACAGGACGGTCTACAGAACTACTTGAAATGATGGTTACCATCCTTCAATAGGAGAGGGCATCTAGAGGATGGATAGAAGAAGATATAGTCCAGATTGACAGAACTCATGTATATATACTAACATTTATGATAACGCAACTCACTTACATCAGTTCCTCTCATCTCTTCGATAGTTCTACACATACATTCATGTGTGTGTGTTGAATATTCGAAGGCGCATTAATCACTGATTAGTAATTAATTGCCAATGGTAGCAACCCAACATCGAGAATGCTGAGGACACATGTTATCGGAGGGTTGATAAGTGTATTTTGTTTCATCATATATTTAAGTGTAACATTTATATCAATACCTCTGTTTGTGTTCCCTGTCAAAATAAAAAATAAAATAAAATACACTTTAGTTGTGTAGTAGAATATTGAGGTAGTCGGAGCGATCTTTTGGTATTAAATTTTAAAACATTTATTTATTTCTCTATTCCGAGGTGAGTGAAGTGCGAGATAGTATCAACCGAATCACCGAGCCAAGCTTACAGTTACCTGGGTCTGGTGGAATCTCCTGGACGGACATGTGTCTAATTGCGCTGGTAATATAACAATAAATTAATTGAACATCCGGAAAATGTACTAGCAATGATGCATGCCGTCCTACTATTGAGAACGTACTCCACGACTTGATAATGATAAATCCCACATAAACTCTATTCGGCTCTATTTTATATGCGCATTGCATAATCATAATTGACAGCCGATTGGACAGAAATCACACACAACATTTCACAAATAGATATAAAGTTCATATGATTTTTAAAATTCTCCTAAACTATATAAAAACAATTGGAGAAGTACATATTTCATCACATGCGCTTGTACATATAAATATGATATAACAAATATTACTTACTTTCCTAAAAAAAACAATTCACAATATAAATATAATATGTTGGAGTATTGATAACAGTTTGCACATTGTGTCTTCAATAGACTGACATAAGAACAATTGACTTCGTACAAAGTCACTAATATTATATTGTAATGTAGCAAGCTGGAGCAGAGGGCTTAGATAATGAAGCATTCCATTAGCAATAAAGCTGATGGAAAAGTGTGGGATTGACAATAAGCTATTGCCAAGTCACATGGTCTGACTTGGTGATATCAATCCCATGTGATGTCAATCCCATACACTGTGAACTTTTCCATTAGCATCATTGCTAATGCAATGTTACATTGTCTCAGCCCTCAGATCACTTCGCAATGTCCACACCGAACATGTATAATATAACATTAGTCATTAATTGTCTCTTAACGATATGATACCCTATTACTACTTTACTCACTCAACTGGAGACTGCCCATCTGCCGTATTACGGATTTTATAATATATAGTCTCACTCCTAACACTTCACAAACGGCTAGTCCATTTCCGCATCGGGAGACAGCGATAACGGTTATTAAACATCCTGATGTTGATAAAGCGAATATCAGCCTTTACCGTGCGTGGGTAAACTCACTGAAACCGTTTTCCTTCCTGAAGATACGGAAGCCGTATCCGACTTCTTGGGATTCAGTTTACTGCTGATCTCTTGCGCAGTGGTCAGTTTACACTCTACTGAATGGAAGTCCTGTTTGGGAGACACAAAGGCGAACGTCTCAGCTTGCTCCCCGGATGCCTGCGGAGAACTGAGAGCGCTTTCCACATCGCAAAAGCTCGTCCTGAAAATGAGCGACGTAATTATAAATCTCGTTAAAAATATGAATGTTTCAATTATCAAAATAATATCGGTAGTAATGATTACTTGTGAGGTGGTGGAGTGGGTGTGCGCGACAGAGGGAAACTGGCCACCTCCCGAGGGCCGGATAGAGATCTGATGGAACCAAAAGTTTGCGTAGGACTCAGGGGGGCTGACAAACCACTGAAACAAAATATGTGAATTTTTAAAATTTGAAAATATTCAATAACTGTTTATTTAACATGTATATATTTGAATACCACCATGCATCCAGATGTCCATACAATTGTATAAGTATGGATATAAATGTATAAACATACTATTTCATTCACCATTCTAAGAACAATTTATAACAATATATAATAAATATATTGGGTGCAACTATAACAAATATTTAAATATTTCCCTATCCAGTTTTGCAATCATCTTTGGTCCAGAGCAATTAGTCCAAGCATCTAAAAATTTTTAGTCTAAGTATCCAAAGAACCTCCCCAACTCTGTGTAGAGATATGTGGTCATTTAATAAATAATCCAGCTCTCACAAATGCCCGTGAGCACAAAAGAAAGGTTAGGTAGTCTGTTTTACCGACACTTGCTTTGAAGAACTGGTGTCAAGTCCTTCGTATTGCAAATAATCTATTAATTCTCATACGTTCTATAACACCCGTGAAGGGTGATGGGATGCGATGACAATATTAAGGATTCCTCAGGCTTTTGTGCTTGATGGGGACACATAGTCACCCCTTCACATATAAGAATACCTGGCAATGGGATGACCTTCCATAATCTGTGTTTCTATTACATTATTTACATCTTTTATTTATTTATTATAGTTTAAAACAATATAAAAATCTTAATTAGTCTGGTAAAGAATGTATTCAGAGAAAATTCATTCTGATGTTTTTGTACTGCAAGTGCATTAATGTTTACATATGTAGACAAGAAGATTAATCCTCGAATCCCATTGACAAGTTGGAACGCTAGAATTTCGACAAAGCGTATGTGGGACAAATGGAAAGAACAACTGCCAAACGAGTGAGCGGGCACGAGAGGGCAGTAAAACTAAGACACCCCGACAAATCAGCTCTAGCAGAACTTTTTCTAGGCTCTGGACATTTCTTCTTGTTTGAGTCCAAAATACTGGGAAAATCTGGTAATCATTATGTACACCCTATAAAGGAGGCCATAGAGATTTAAAAACATCCCAACAACATTGTGATATCCAGCTCTGGTCCCGCCCGCTATTTAGTGGCTAAAGACAATTAACATAAACACACCCTGTCTATGATGCAGTATTCTTATTTAGTACTAGGTTAACACTTTTCACACCATAGTTAGGTTGACTCTCACACGAACAGACCTTCTTGAAGGATACTGAAATATGGTTTGAAATTTTAGCAAATAAAATGTCAAACACAAAAGATTTAAGAACAATAATCATTTAGTGAATAATACAATACTAAATATGATACATAATTGCAGGAAGCGTGGCTGCTGACATTGACACTGATACCACCTGCTGGTACAACGGGACAGGCGGAGGTAGAGGCAGAGGAAGCAAATGGAGATGTGCAAGCGATGCAACCTTCATAACACGAGAGATTGTGATCATTGTTGCATAACTCATTCATTATATATGCACACTATTATATTATACTTCCTTGTTTTACACTACACCAGTCAGTTAGATTTTATTCTATTGTAAATTATAAAATATGTGTGTATTATATCCCAATACATAGGTAGACACAACTCTCTAACGCAACCTTCTTCGTTCAAGGGTAGTCAATCACTGATACTGTGAAGGTGGTAACCACATTCAAATTTCACCAAATAGTTTTGATCATTTTAGGATTAAAATTGAAATAATACCATCTGTCATAAGTGGTCTTTAGAATGCAACAGAGTTCCGCAGTTTTGCCTATCACAAAAACCAAGATTGTTCCGAGATATATTAAATTTTATCATCGATTTATATTATATCTTCGTAAATCCAGGCAGGCTTCTGTTTTAATATTTCTGTAGTGAAGTTGTTATTGTCAGCTGTTAAAATGATCCACAATCAAAACTTTCATTTTGTTTCTGGTCATCTCAAGGCCAAAACGAGATAACATTTATATGTACATCATTTATGTGTGAGCGAGATAACAAATACATTTACTCAAATGCACATCTAGAAATTATATATTGTGTGATTTGAATATTTCAATTCTCTACGGAGTACAAGGTGTGTATGCGAAACAGTTTGGAACAAATGTATTATACATGTTACATATTGATTGCATAACAATTGAATATACATGTACAGATATCTATTTAACCAACAAAATGTAAGCTTGATATTATAAGAAATAAGTTCCATCACTTTACATTTAAATTGTACGTAAGGCATTTAAATAAAAAAATAATTAAGTGTAGTTAGTAGAGAGAGCTTAGAGATATGAATAAAGGAGTGAAAGTTGGAAATAACGATGTGTGCTGTCTGTTGTATGCTGATGATG
>JAPMAF010000435.1:0-14710 GCA_026537445.1 Silvatares holzenthali | reverse complement strand
TGTGTGTAGACTCGTGCAACACAATATGCTAGAGTTAGATTATCGAATTCCCATTTGAGACAACTGCCTCCTGGTCGCCCGGTAATCCGATTCGCACGACGCCTAATCGGGAACCGCTCCCTTGACACGCGTATCTTTCGCCGCGACACCATTCCCCGTCACTATACACTGTCGTTTCTTGTCGTTAATTGGGTGGCAACCCAATTAGTGACTAATGACTTTTTAATGACCACTGAACTGCAACAATAAACTTATCTGCTTATTTGTTGACAGAATTGTAACAATAAAACATACCTGTCTACGGTGCGATACTCTCACCTAGTACTTAAGCTAGCACATTTTCACACCATAGTCAGACTGTCTTCTTTATACAGACAGACTCGCCCAGAAGATGGACACTGCAATGTGGTCCGAACGTTGGCAAGCAAAATGATACAACATGACTACCCAAAAGTCTTTGACTTAGGCAAGGAATATTTATCAGGATAGAGTAGTATGGCGCTCAGTTATCTTTGCCTTCCCCTTCAAAGAAACTGTATGTTGATATATCGTATAGTATCGTAATCCTAACTAAAATATCAGCGATGTAAAGAAATCGGACTATCATATGTCTAAATATTTATTTCATATTTCAAATGAATTAATCTGTCCGCAGAGTGCCTAGATCCCTGTCTGATTATCAGTATTTACCATATTCAGAGAGTTCAATGTAATTGACCACGTGGTGTTCTAGACATATATTAGAACCTCATCCGTTGCTCATTCTCTGACTGAATAATTAACATATGTTAACGTTACGTAAAGCCTCATTCAAATATAGCAACTAAACAAGATTGCTATGCCGCTATCAACACTGCGGCCCGCATTATATATGCAATCATTTTTCAGGCGCAAAGTTCATGATACAAACCGAATAGTTGGCTTTAGGTGACACGACTTAGATATAAAGAAACTAACACGCGTTGATTTTTGATCAACATATTGATTACAATCGCTACCAATAGCGGAATTCGAACCCGCAACCTCCAGCGTTCCTCCAACTCTTTAGTCAAGTGTCTTAAACCACTCCACTACGAAGCCGACAAAATGCTTTCTATCTTTTTATTGCTGTACAATAGTAGACGAGTATAATATGTAGTGTACGAATATAAAAAAAACAAATTTGTTAATTTCAGAAAACATTCGCTACGAAACACGAAATATTTCTTCTATCCCTAACGTGAAGCAAAAAATTCGGGCAATTAATTTTTATATTGATTCGTTTTTATCACTTATTCTTGTTTTTAAATTATTTTTTTCCGTATTTTTTTGTAGTATTTATGTTTTATTTCTGAGCACTCTCCAATGAATCGTAGTTGGTGATACATAATAGAGTTTTGATACCTACCTTGCTGTATGGCAGCGAAACGTGGATTTGGCATAAAAAGGGTGTAAACAGAATAAATGAGAATAGTTGAGAAGGGAGTGCGGAAAGACCCTGAGTGATAGGATAAGAAATGAAAATATCAGATAAGAATGCTAATAACAATAACGGAAAGAATGAAAGTTGGATGCTTGAGGTAGACATGTCGAAAGAATGGCAAATGAAAGATTTGTAAAACAGAACTTCAGTGTGTGAATCTAGGTGGGAGAGCAGTAGGATGAAGGCCTAGAAAAACTTGACAGGAGCATGTATCTCAACTTTTAATGCAGGCAATGTGAGGAGTTTCTTCAACCATCGTGCGTGTATGACGAGATGTATGAATGTGGAGGAGGTAAAAAGTGTGTCAGGATAGACACAGGAGGCGCTATATTCTCTCCGCCTACTCCTATCGAGACTTGAGATGATATGTGTGTATAAAAAACTATTCTTTTAGGGTGCATTTGTAGATAAAACTATACATGTTTGGACTCAATTTAAGACGTGATATGAATAGTCGTTTCTTACGACATTTCTAAGTTATTTTAGTACTAATTTTAGCTACTGTAATCATTTTTTAATATATTATTTCATTATGTAACTAAGCGTAATGTCTAATACGTTCAAGAATACTTATTCATTCTCAGAAGAAATTAGCATTTGGCCTTAGAGGACTGTATATATGAGTGTTTTGTTCAAAACAATAAGCCCATTACAGCATTAGCTGGCGAGTAGATACTGAGCGTATGCACTGTTCGCTGTGTCCTATTGCCTCATATAGTCGCAAATGATCAAAGTTTATTGACATCTTTAGATATTTAACAAAAAATAAAAAATATATATTTACGTATAGTATTAAGAAACCTTACCAAATGTTGAAAAGGTAAACCATTTATTTACATACATACATACATACATACATAACATCGGGTATAGGGGTAGGTAGAGAGAATGGTACACTACCTGTCTATCCTGACACACCTCTTGCCTCATCCACATTCATACATCTCGATATACACGCACGACGGTTGTTGATAAATGGCTTTCGTTGAGAAGTTGAAAAACATACTCTAGCCAAGTTTTTTCTAGATTTCCCCGTCTTATACATTTTAAAGCGTGAGCTATTTTACTTAATCTGGTGAAGAAACATTTGGTAGACCTCTTGGTATTGATATAAAGGAGGCTTGCCAATGCTTCTTCGCTAGGTTAAATAAGATTGCTTCCGCTTAAAAATGTATTAAATGACAGTTTGGGAATACCTGGGTAGTATACGAGGGATTGTAAATGTGAAAGTGATATCGAAAGGCGTGTGATAGCAGGGAATAGAGTAAATGGTGCACTAAACGCTGTTATATCAAGCAAAAAGTTATCCAATAGTTGTCGGATGGCAGTGCATAACGGAGTATTGGCGCCAACTTTGATGTACGAAAGTGAAGCGTGAACATGGCAGAGATGGCATGAAAGTAGAATAAATGCAGTTGAGATGAGATTTCTTACGAGAATGTGTAGTAAAACAGTATATGACACAGTAATGAATTCAGATATAAGGAAAGTATGTGGAGCAGGTATGAGTGTTATTGATAAAATGAAGAGAAATTCCTTGAGATGGTTTGGGCATGTTGAACTAATAGATACAGAGAGATTAGCAAGGACAATTTACGATGCGAATGTAGAAGGTATGCGTCAGAGGAAAACCAAAGGAAATCGTGGCATAAATAGATTAATCCAAATTCTAATCGATGGCTCGGTTCAGTCGTAATAATCGCAAAGTATACATGAGGATGAAGCAAGAGATGTATGCCAGGATAGAGTGGTGTGGCGCTCGATCCTTTCTGCTTACCCCTTCGGAAAAACGGCTAGATGAAGTATTGTATTGGCGAATATTAAAAGAAATCGGTACGTTTGTAGCCCTACCCAATCTTCAGCAGAATACAAAGAAATGAGCAATGGAATTTTCTAAGTATTTTCTCTTCAACGTCTTTCCAATCCTCGTTCTTTCCTTCGGTCGACTGCGACAGCAATGCCATTCGTTGGTTTTATTTATGACTATTATATTTCATAATATTTGTGCTTTTCCAAGCTGTGTGTTGGCTGTTTCAAAACTTCGCACTGTTAAGTCATTTTGCCGTTCAAAGTTTTCGTAGCGTTTGGTGTTTTTTGCTTTTCGTCATCTGGTATGGAATAAATATTGATTTAAAATATGAGGTAAAATACAATAATTCATTTCAGAGAATAAAGCAAAGTATCGTCAAAAAGTTCCTTTAGAGTAAAAATTGAAGTGAATAGCCGTCCACAGCTGGGTAGATATGATTAAGGGAGATGCTATTTTATGTGTATTCGAATCGATTCAAATCCCACAGTAACGAAACTAAAATGAGTTGTATGGAAAGTGACATATGGAAGCATTGACCCTGATTATTCAATAATTATAAATGTAAATGTTTAAGTATCGAACTGGTTATATTACAGCTTGCCCGCAAGATGCAGTCTCCGGTGCCGATTTCTTAATATTTCTTGCAGCAGAATGTTTCTTAGGTATTTCCATCGCGTTATAAATTGAGAAAAAAAAGTTGATGTGAAAGAGACTCGCGTTGACTTCCTGGCAATATTCAAAATTGGATTCACTTCTGATTTTAATCAGCCTCTTACATTTGTGAACTTCAAAGTGTAACAAAAAATATTGCATTGTAATTGTTTAATGTAAATATTGTTTTTACGTTTTATCTCATTATCAAAATTCCTTTATCACGATATTCGTACAGTTAGATGGTTAATCAATTAATAGAGCTATACCTTTATGAACAAATGTAACCCCAAATCAAATGTAAAACTGTGAAAGAAAAAATAAAGATAGAAAAAAAGTATGTAATGTCGTGACAATTTACAAGACATATAAATAAATTAAATTAAATTGCTTTAAAACCTGAAAGAACTTGGCAAGCGTAAGATTCACTTTCTTAACATAAGTATTGTTAAAAGTCGAAGAGACTATGATGATATTCAGACATGATAGAAGGCAAGAAAAGTGTGCAAGAATTCCATTCTCATTGTATGCTTATATGCATGTTTATGCCTTTAAAGAAAGTAGATTGATAATATTGCGATTTTTTTGGTTACATTCTTATTGTATTAATTGCTATTTAAACTGGTAGCTGCGTTCGTGCTGATTTTGCACACCTGTGCATATTTAAGTACGAGTATGTACATCGGATGATTACAGAGTCGACCAGGTGGAAAATAACAAACGATCCACCGTTGCATTCTTTCGTTTCGATCAAACGCATCCAGCGGAAACAATAACTTGATATGCGTATAGATATATACACGAATATGTAAAGGATACCTGCATTCTGCACTGAGAGACTGGGCAAAGAGTAAACGAAATGTAATCACTTTCACTGGATGATATTGAAACTAGTTTTCACTTTCGGCTCTTCAGTCTGTGCAAATATACAGTGGCGGCTGTGGAGCAGAGAATCCATGAAATATTTTACCTCTATTTGGATAACAACAGTACAATTATTTGTTCTTGAGAATCATTCTATGATTCCGAATTCTCTACTTGAAATTGAATAAGAAAGATTAGTTTTAGTTTAGTTATTCATGCGTTGTTATCAATAGATTCCAAGAGTGAAAAATCTATATAACGGTATCTCATCCCAGAGTTTTTATAGAGTATGTACCCCATTTTAAGTGAATTTAACGTGTTTCATGACTTGATTTAAATTACCTGAATTTTTTCTCACACAATTTCGATATCCTTCCACATTTTGCAAGAATCGCACGGAATTGCATAGATCCCGAAATACGATGCATGTGTTTTTAAATATGTAAAAGAAATGACCATCGTATTGTACATGTAATCGGTTCCGGTTCTTTTGCGGAAATTTTGAAGATTCGAAAATTTCGAATTTAAGAAATACGAATTTCCACGAATTCTCACGAGTTTTATACCTACCGACTTTCTAATGATGATTTTTCTGAATAGCGTTTAGACGCCAATTTTATTGTTCTGTCTTCATTTAATGGTCTGCATCATAGACATTACCTAGTTTCAGTTACTTTGTTGACGTAATTCACAATAAGACATCATGTCATCAGTATAACGATAATTTGATATTACGGCACATGCAATTTTTCGAGTCTTCATATTATTTGAAAAATCATTTTTAAATATTTATTATTTTGTTTCAGATGTCGGTGTGGATATTTTTGATGATAGTTATCTGCGGATGGACCAGTGTAACGGTCGCGGCTCCAGCCCTTTTGACAGATCCAGAAGACAACATTTCGTCAGATAATTACCTCAGTCATTACACCCTACCGAATTTCTCCGAGCTGAGTTCAGATGTAGACGTCAATAAAACAGTAGAGCAGGTGGAAGCAATTCTGAATGCAAATCCATTGCTCCCTCGCTTATCTAAGGAAGATATTCTCATTTTACTAAATAACATAACAACAGAAGATATGCTGAAAGTTAAAAAAGCTACGGAGGGAGCAACTTCAAATAGATCTAATGACGGAAGATCGCTGATGGTTGTTTTGCCATATAAAGCTGACGATACAGCCACTGGAGATGTAACAGAATTATATACGAAACCTCCGATAATTCGATACATTCAACCGAATAACTTTAGTTTCGAAATCGATGACGATTCAAAAGAAGCCAAAAAACCTAATCACAAATATACTGAAAAGAATCCGCCCAAGAAAGATAACAGTGTTGAAAATTTCTGGCAGAATCAAGCGCAAAAGGTAATGGATGATTTGAAAAGACAAAACGATAAAAGTACCACGACTACAGAAACTACAGTCGTTGAGGAAATTCCTTTCAAGAAAATGCCACCAATAAAAATACCTTTTGGATACATAAACAATATTCCGAGTGCATCAGGAGAAACAGAGGATCCCTTATCGAATGAAGATTACGTCGTAGATTTTGTTCCTCTTCCCGATGTTACCACGAAACCAGCCGGGAAAGTTGCAAAGGATTTGGTCTCCCCCGACAAGGAAAACATTTCTGCAACAGCGCCTATTAAGTATGACCCAACAGGAGATGTCTCAAACCCACCCATACTGCAAGATCAAATGCCACTTGAATCATTCAATACTTCCCCAGATACTTCTGGTTATGTTGCTTTTAAACCATTGCCACTTGTCGGCGAAGAGAAAAAGCAGCAAGAAGATTTGAACGAGCTTTTAGAAAAATATGGACTTATAAATCCGGTGAATAACGAATATCTTCCAATCTCGGCGTTAGGTAACCCAGAAGAGGTGCACGTAACGAATACAGATTTTATCGAGCCTGATATGTTCCCGAACGACATGACAAGTATGTTGACAGATTTGGGTTTGATGAACAAGAAAGGCAGGAAAATGAAGGATCCTCAGAGTGAAGAGAAGTTGTCAAATTCTGTGAGTGGAAATGATGACGCTATTTTAGGTGCAGGTCCTGATCCGATGTCTGTTGAAGAAATAGATATGTCCAGTGAAGACAAAGGTAGTGATATGATAAAAAGGCAAGAAATTAATGTAACCATTGAACCAGATGTTGAAGTATTCACTGTTGGGAATATAGGAGGTAATGATACAGTGATCAGTGATGATGTCCCTAACAACAGTGGCGGTGGTGATAGCAACAAAGAAAGCGAAAAGAGTAGCAGTGAAGAAAAAGAAGTTTCAACAACCACTACTGAAGCACCGAATCTAAAAGATTTAGAGAATTCCTTCGGAGCAAGCCCGGCTGATGAAGATCCATCAGAAGCAGAATTACCACCGCCCAGGAAGAACGGATTCTATTATATGTTGGATTGGAACTCGTTTTTGGAAGTGGGTGATGGTGATCGAAAAGTTAATATTAGATTCAATCCAAAACTCGGAGATCCACAACGATTTTTAGCAGTCACCGTTCCTTAACCGTGGGCTGGTTAATAATTGCTATATTTATTAGAAAAATAATTTGTAAATAGTAGATAATTATAGTACTGTAACGAACTTGAGAGCGAAAAGTATATCCATTATTCATTTGAGATTGTATTGTGAATTCTGAAGAATGAAAATAAACGAAAAATATTAGGAACATCAAATCATTTTTAAAATGAATAACATAGAAAGAAAACGAATAAAAGTACAATATTAAGTATAAAATAAACAAATGTGAAAATTAATGTATAAATGTCCCGATGTTTTAAAATCCAAAATATGTTAGCAGCCATTACTTGTATTCATAGCGCTTTCTATGTAAATAAATTTGATTATCAGCTATATTATTTAATAGATATTTACATTGTTTGTCGATTTTGAAAAAAATATTTTGCAATTCGCATCTTATAATGTAACTGTCCCTCTAGTCTTCACTGTTGTTCAACACATCTATTTATTTAAAAAAAAACACAACATTAATAAATAAGCTAATTGCCATATTGCTCATATTTTGATACGATGGTGATACTCAAATATTTATTATTTTATGCAGACTTTGATTTAGCAAAAAATGTTAAAAAATTATTCCTCAATTTTATATACAATCTAAGTATGTTCTTGCATTCCATTTCAAATTATTGATAATGCCATTACTGTAAATATTTTTACATCTTTGTAAATAAACATATGTAAAATAAAAGAGAATATTATTTCATTCGGTGCAAGGAGTTTAGAGCACCTTTAAGCGGTTATGTAGCGATCTTAGACTTAGGAAAAATATTATACTTGCCGAGTATATTTCTATGGAAATAAAATTGACAAATGACAATCGCCTTGTTAACAGATGACGTTTGCCGATCTTATACGGAGACACCGGTTGAATTGACATTTAAAAATGAACAAAATGAATTCAAAGTATTTATGTTTTAAACGTCTTAATCGTTTAACTATTATTGCAGGCTAGTGAGTCTGGTTTTGCTTGGTTGCGGGCTGATATTGCCGCATGTGGCAAATGTTTACTTTATCAGTTATGCTCGCGAGTGAGTCGCGCTATAATTGATAAGCGACTCGCCTGTGTTCATCGTATTGGCCGTATTTTCGATCCACGTGTAAGTTTTGTACTAGAGACGCACTATTGCGGCTTAGTTGCCGGCATAAAGCGTCGGACGTCCGAGGTGACAAGTACTGCACAATCATGTCTGGAAAAGGTGAATCTGACAGAAAAGTCGCTCTCATCACCGGCATTACTGGACAGGTTGGCTTATTTCTGTATTATTTTATTTAATACAAATATATTTTGCGCGCATTTGCGCAAGAATATTGATGTATTTTTATAGGTTTTCTAGTATAATTCTTACAAAATCAATCATTTTTACACTAATTATATAAATCATTTTCATGATTGACATTCTAATTGATTTTGTTGTACAAATCATATTTTGTGAATGTTTTTTAAATATCTAAAGGTTAGAGGATTATTTGATATCAGTGTAGTAAAATAGTTTTAATTTGGATTAAATTATCTTTTGTTTAGAATATAACTATTTATGTTTATAAAATACATTTTATTTTGTAAAATTCTGTTGTGCTAGAATGTTAGTTCATTTCAACAAGTGCCATAATCTGAACTATATGGGGATAGAACATTTTCACGTTTTATTTATGCGTTACATGGAAAATAATTAGAGTGATAAGTAAATAAATGCTCACTTATTTCGAACTGCATGATAGATGGATTTCACCCAATCACACTGCTTTCGAAGGGGTAGGCAGAGAAGATTGAGTACTATATCACTACCTCGACATATATCCCTTACCTCTTCCAAGTTCAAACATCTCCTCATACATGTTTTGCAATTATTACAACTGCGAACAGGACTACCAATTAAAATTTGATTGATCTGATCATGCCATGATTTTTTGACCTCTGTCACTCTGTCTGCTTTTGCGCTGTAATTTTTTTATATTAATCTTTAGTATCCATTCACTCTACACGCCCATACCATCGCAACACATTTTTCTTGATTTTGTCAATAACACTATTCCAAATTTTTTTACATATATCTGTATTCCTTACTCTGTCATTCATTGTTCTACCATACATTCTTCTGAGATATCTCTTTTCAACAGCATTTATTCTACATTCGATCCTCTTCTACTAAATGTTTGCACTGATGAATGCAGAAGGCTAGTCAAATACATGATTTATGTGCCACATGAGTAAGCCAACTCAGAATAAGCTTCCCTTTTGTTTTTTCTTTTCTAAGTTTTTCTTCTTTTCTATGTTTGCTTAGGATAAATCTTTTATTATTGCTAAAAGTCGAACTCCAATATCTTTTGTAATAATAATAAATACATAAAATGAAACAAAAACTTCTCTTTAACCATCACACATAAACAGAAAGAGAGAGAAAGAATACATCTTTTTAAAATTACTAGCATTATATTGGAGATATCCAATGGCGTGCCTTTCATAGAAGTTCAAATGACGGAATTGCTCTGATATTCAAAGGCATTATAATATTATCATTGATTTATATTGCTTGTATTCCTTGAAGACGAATGTAGCAAATCCAAAGGTATGAGTTTTCAAAGAGTTGAACGGTAGATTGGTCGAAGATATCGATAAAAGAGTGACAGCAGGCAATGAAATTAATGGTGCCATGCACACCATAATTGGCAATAATATGCTCTCCAAAGAATCACAGCTGGCAATACCTATACCTACCTACCTTGCTATATTGTAGTGAAACATGGACATGGCAGAAGAAGGATGAAAGCAGAATAAATGCAGTGGAGATGAAATCATTGTGAAGAATGTGTGGAAATACCCTGAATGATAGGATAAGAAATGAAAACCTCAAAGTAGAATTAAAATGTCAATTAAAAGTAACAATAAACAAAAGTAATCATAAACAGAATGAAAGTTGAATGTTTGAAATGGTTTGGACATATTGTGCGAATGGCAAATGAAAGTAACATAAAATAGATCTACAGTGCGAATATAAGTGGCAGAGCAGTTCCTGCCAAAAATTGGCAGGGATACGTTTCCCAACTTCTTAACGGAGGCAATGTTAGAAGCCACAACAACTGTTATGTGTGTATGAGGAGATGCATGAACGTGGAGGAAGCAAGGATTGTATGTCAGGATAGAGACAAATGGCGCTCCATTCTCTGCCTACCCCTATCGGGAAATGATGTGATGTTATGTATGTACCCAGGCTTATGAGGTAATATAAATCAATGTTAGTATTGTAATATTGAATATACCTTAGAGCTATTTCGGTTTACAGGCTCTATGAAAGGCCGACGCTGAAGATATTAGTATTTAAGAACGTATTTATATAACGTGATGAAGAGACCTGATGAAGCTATAATTCATTGCGCCATTAGTGTGATACGTTATCACAAAATAGCACTATATAAATTATCTATATCTATCATTTACTTGTTCAGAACGCTATGCGTCATTAGCCCAAAATGCAACTTCTTAAGTTTCCAATATTAGGTCCTCCATCCAGGATACACCTCTCTTCATAGCTGCTGTTTATTTAATTTGAAAGCTGTATCCAAGAGATGCCTTGGTTGACTCACCATTTATAATCATTTTTAGCTATTTTGGAATGTCTTATATAGTTATATACAGATATAAGATAAACATATGGAGCGGGTGCAAACATTATTGACAAAATTAAGAAGAATTCATTGAGAGAGTTTGGACAAGTAGCATGAATAGATATCGAGAGTGTACGGGTAATTTATGATGCGAATATAGAAGATATAAGATCGAGGATCTGTCCAAGAAATTCAAATTAACCAAATTCCATTTGACGGCTCTGTTAGTATGTAATTGTAACAATCACAGAGTATGATGTGTGCTGCTCGATCTTCTCTGCCTACACCTTTGGAAAGCGGTGTGATAGTGCAATGTAATCAACATTTTTGCAAATTATAAAATTGAATACAGAATCGATTGTATTATAGTTTGCTGTGAAGTAATCTTGAGCACTAAACAGGTTACCAATGAGCATCATTGTATAAGTGAATTTTGTAGTAAATTTCTGACTGTATTGTGCAACCCTCCTAGTGGCATATTTTGTGTTATTTTACTTAACAAACGGTTCTTAGGATGGGTCATACTTAGCGGAGCTTCTATTGGATAAAGGCTATGAGGTCCACGGAGTCATTCGTCGCTCCAGTACATTCAATACTGGCCGTATACAGCATCTGTATGAGGATCCCGCTAGCCATAGGCAAGGGAGGATGAAACTTCATTATGGTGACATGACCGATGGAAGTTGCCTCGTTCAAATTATCTCCCAGGTTTGTATTATATCTCATGGCTATGCGAAGCCTTGGAAAAAATGTGTTAAAGAATAGTGGTGAAGGAAGAAAACTACAGACTCTTCAGATATGATCGTGAATGTGAAATATGTTTTACTATGGTAATCATTGTTTGAATAATGGCAACCATTTTCTATTCTCTTAGTTGATTGGGAGGTACTGCAGAAAAATTGTAATTAACTACATACAGTGCTACACATTCTAGCAGGAGTGTGTAAAAGAAATGGCTGTTAAAGATGGCATCTGTAAAGTCCTCCATGAAGATTACTGTCTTGGTGGTAGATGGAAATTGAGAATAAAGCTAAGAGCTGAATAATAGTTTATCCAACATGTCCACTGAGCCAAACTACTTCTGGACCTTATGTATTTGGATATCCAACTGTCTATACTATGTTATTATTGCCCCGTTTTTACTGATTTCAACCAAATAGTATATATTTTTAATATTTTTTATGTACTGTATTTTGTATATAAATAAATAAACAAGACAATGAAATCTATAGCATGGTGGTTATGACACTGAAATGAAATACTGGAGATTATGAGTATTATTCCCGCTGAAGTAAATTTCATAAATGCATTTTCAATGCAGATTTGAAGAATACAAAAAATAATTATTTTCATGCACTATGTTAGGTAAAATTAATTTGTCCTTGATTCATGTCAAGAACAGAGTACTCATCAGAGTTTCTTCCCTTTTACTACTGCAAAGTATTTACAAATGCAATTGTATCGATTGATACAGACCCTGCTCATTGTGTCATAGTGTCGTATTTGTAGAATAATACCTTGAAACCTGAAAAACAGATGCCATGTTAAGACATTAGCCTCCATGAAAGATTTGTGAGCTAGCCGCAATTGTATGGTTCTTTGACACAGTTTCATCTACCAATAGTATTATACTTCTACCTGAAACATGTTGGTAATCAAATTCTCTCTGAATATAGGTAAGCTAACATTTTATAAGTAATTATATTCAGGTGAAACCGACTGAAGTGTATAATTTGGCCGCACAGAGCCATGTGAAAGTGTCCTTTGAACTTGGAGAGTACACCGCCCAAGTGGACGGTCTTGGTACTCTCAGACTGTTGGATGCTCTCAAAGCCACAGGAGTGGGAGCAAGATTTTATCAGGCTTCCACTTCAGAACTGTATGGCAGTGCTCCGGCGCCACAATCGGAGACAACTCCCTTCTATCCGAGATCTCCTTACGGTAAGAATTTTCCCTAGCGATATTGATAATTACACCAATAGTGCCATGTTTACTTTTAGTTATGAAACATTTGGCTTTGGACATTGTTTATTTTATTTTCTGATGGTAAAATTATCCAGTATAATTGTACTATATTTAGGAATTCAATTTACACAGCTGTTGACATTACGTATATTGCGTATATTTGGTAATTTCATTTCTTATGCATTAATACATCTTATTTATGCATTTACACAAAATGTTGTATCGATATTTTCTGATGTGTTGTGTTGTAATGTTTGTTTACTTCCACAAACAATTTTTTTTGTTCTTATAGAATTTCTTGAGAATAATAAGTACTCAGTGTCTAAATTCGCATACGAAGAAAAGAAATTTTCTCTTTAAATTATTATTAATTTACATGGTGAATGATTAATTGTGGTCTTATAGTATATTTTTAAAAATTACAAGAAGATTCTACTGGTAAATTATTAAAACAATGATAGGAAGCTATCTATCAAGATTTTATTATTTTAACTGTAGCAGAAATGATTAAAGCCAGAACTTAAAGCATATAACTGTGTCAAAATGATCACACATGGATTATTTATTGCAGTGTAGAATGCAAATAATAAACCACTGTACTGTTTGTCCCCTTGCATATCTGTCATGTAGAAGATCACTCGCCAGATAGAATATCTGTGTTTAAATATGAGCATGGCATTATAAAAAGATATCTGTTTTTCTAACCTGTAGAGACAATTTTAACATCATGCATAAAAACTTTTAAGGTAAATTTGTGCCAGACTAGGACAAATTTAATTTAATTTTTATCAACTATACAGTGCCACTCCCTTATTCATAAGTATTATTTGAGCTAATAAAATAACATTCACGTATAAAAATATAAAATATTACATTGCAGCTTGTGCAAAGATGTTTGGTTACTGGATTGTGGTGAACTATAGAGAAGCGTATGGAATGTTCGCTTCCAATGGTATACTCTTCAATCATGAGACACCGAGAAGAGGAGAGAGTTTTGTGACTAGGAAAATCACTAGAGGAGTCGCTAAGATAAGCTTAGGTTTAATGGAGTACTTAGAACTTGGTAATCTTGACAGCCACAGAGATTGGGGGCACGCCAAGGATTATGTTGAGGTGAATTATATTTGAAATCGATCGTTAGTTAATAATCAAGCTAACTAAGAATTCAACTCTTTTTCCAAGTGCATTTATTTACATTTTTATAAAAATACAAATCAATGGCAATTCTGATTGGTGCCTAAATCACAGTTATTTATTTAAGCTTAAGTCAATCAAAGTGTCAGCAGTGGGAAATTACAATACATAATAATTGTATATGTAAACTATTTTTATTTTTTAGATTTATTATTCATCATGAAAACTATTTTTATTTCTTTGAAGCTCTAAAGAATTTCGAAGAGAATAGTTTCAAAAAATATTATAATGTTTAGTTTAAAATGTGTTTATTTGGTTGGTGCATTCACGTGGCAAAGAAATTGTGAAATTGATTAGTCACACATATTAATCAATGCCAACCTACATAACAAATGTTTATTTTTTCTATTTTAATACATAATCAATTAGTTGGAGAAATATTGTCATGTTTGGTAGCATTAACAGGGAACTGATTATGGTGATTTCAATAAATCATCAATTTAGGCCTCATTTGTCCCTCACTACAGCATTAACTATAAACATTATCGCAGCACCTTTGAGGTGATATTTTCACGAAAACGGTGCTATATAAATGTATTTATTTATTTATTTATTTAATGGATCATTTCTAAAGCGCTGTTTTCGTGAGAAAATCACCTCAAGAGCGCTGTACAT
>JAPMAF010000434.1:0-14712 GCA_026537445.1 Silvatares holzenthali | reverse complement strand
ATATACAGATATAAGATATCCACGATTGATTAGTCACAGTGTGCACACGGCGTCAAATTCAGTTAATAAGTTAAAACTACATCTTGGTATTTGAGAAAGGAGTCGAAATAACAAAATGTAAAATACATGTGGAGAATGTAGAATAAGAGCAAGTCGAATTCTTGTTTTTAGAAAGTATGTTCACGAGGGATGGAAGGTGTGAAAGTGACATCAAAAGGCGTGTGATAGTTGGTAATCGAGTAAATGGGGCACTAAACGCTATAATACTAAATAAAAAACTTTCTATGAGTGCCCGAATGGCAGTACATAACGGGGTGTTGGTGCCAACGTTGATGTATTGAAGCGAAGCTTGGACATGGCAGAAGAAAGTGAAATAAATGCTGTAGAGATGAGATCTCTTAGTAGAATCTGTGGTAAAACGATGTATGACAGAATGAGAAACATGGATATAAGGAACTAATGTGGAGCAGGGGCGAGTTTGATTAATAAAATGAAATAAAATCTATTGAGATGGTTTGGGCATGTAAAGCGAATGGGTACTGAGAGGCTAGTATGGAAGATCTACGAAGCAAATGTCGAAGGTACAAAATACAGAGTTCGCCCAAGGAAAGCATGGCATGATCAACCAAATATTGGTGGATAGCTCTGTCCGCAGTTGTAAGAATCGCAGAGTATGCATGAGGAGATGTATGAACGTGGATGAAGCAAGATATGTATGCCAGGACAAAGTGGTATGGAGCTCGATCCTTTCTGCCTACCCCCACATTGTAATGTTATATTGTATTGTACATATACGAGTACTTGAAAATACATTTTATAAATGTAATAAATCGTATCATGAAAATAATTTTAAATTCAATGGTTAGATTTGATTAAAATCTTCTAGACGACATAAAGAGTTGCAGTTGCATTTCTCGATAAGTAGTGTACCTGTATATGTCACTTGAGACATTAAACTGATATCTCACAAACAATCAAAGAAATCATCAGAAATATTTGCTCGTCAGTTTATAATCAGATGCAGTCATATTTAAAGCATATTTACTGCAATAGAATAATTAAATACGCGGTATTTTTATCATAAAACGTCACCTAATCAATACACTCAGCTATCTATAATTCTTCCTTAATCCCTATCAGCATACTCCTAATTAAAATATAATTCCTCAAATGATTTATATTAGAGATGGCATATAACTAATAATAATAAAAAAACGTCTTAAATATTGCTTCAAATTAAATTGATTGCTTTTATCTCGAAATGCTTTTATTTCGCGATTGCTTTTTAAAGTAGAATTAATGATGCTTAAGTAATAGATCGCAAAGCTTAAATGTATAGTACGATAGCTTCAGCGATAAAAGCTCTGTATAGCTTTCAGTATCCACGGTACTTAGTTTTATCAATATATATATTGTCTATCATTACTAAACTATTTTTCCTTTTTCAAATCAGAGCTTTCTTGATAATAATTTATTAAATTTACTTGCATTTCAACGGTGTTTGGATCCATAATTTAAAAGCTGTTTTTTGATGTCACTTTAATATTATTGTACACTTTTTTTTAATACATAAAAAAGTTTTTATTTAATAGCAAGTTAACACTGGACTAAAGCATATTTTTCTTTTAAGAAGGACATCGGTCATGTGTTTTAAATTTGTTTTGTAATGTTGGCACAGAAGTTAAGTTATTATTTTCACATATGGCAATCTCATTTAGACATGTTCAATACAAAGCAATTAGATTGCCAGGTGAGCCAACTGTGAATTATATACTTTGTCAAACCAACAAGGCACAATTTAAAACTATACGAACTATCCTTACAAAAATATAAAGACATCACTCATATTTATAGCAACACGCGCCGAATAATTACATCGTGATCAAATGTATTAAATAGAAAATATTTGTTGTTCAAAATACATTTCACAGATCAGTACGTATGTAGATGCAAGCTTAATTATATTCAACACCCAAATGATGTTTTTTTAAATACACTTCCAACACTAACATCGATGTCTTCAAAATACAATATCGCAGTATAGAAATGAAAAAAAATTTTTGAAACTTGTGGATTTTCAGCTTTAATTTAAATAAATATTTTAAGTTAACCGACACCTACATACTATTGATAAATGTTTTTTATAAAAACTTGATTTAATACTGCTGTCAAATATTTTTTTAAAAAAACTTGATTTAATATTAATTTCAAACGTTTATATTACTCAACAGGTGCTTTGCTTTCTAATATTTTCTCAATTAGTTTTATTTACGTCTATGTTCACACTTATTACATACACGGACGAATCAATGTTTCGATGTCGTAAATACGAAAAAATTTGCTAGTATCCGTAGAGTTAGCTGGTATATGAAACCTTGTGGCAATAAGCTCGCCTTTAACGTTTAAATATAAATAAGTAAAATTATAAACAATATCAATATAATTATGAAACAGAATAAAGATTTTTATAATATTTCAGTTCTGACAATTTCTATTCTTTTGCATATTACAGTAATAATAATTAATAAAATATGATTATGTTTTTTATACCCAAACTTCGGCACTCGTATTCGTATTTGCAAATAATTGTTTCTAGTATGACTGGTCCTTTAACACAAAAGCAAAACGTTTAAAACCCGCACAGATATTGGGTGGGTAATCCCAGATAGATGGAATAATCCAAGTGATAAAGCCTTTTATCTCAAAGATTCCCGTAGATAATCGATCATTTGGCACTATTGAGACTAATTTATGACACTCTTAATCCTTTGAAGTGTGACTCTGTGACTCTGTGCATTTACCATGACGTTTAATTATTGTGATAAAACTGGCTAGTTTATACAATTACTGTAGCAACAATCTACTATTACGAGTATAATAAGCAGCGTCATAATATAGACATCAATAAAATTCTCTTTCTTCTTTGCAATACTATAAATACATTGAAAGAGGAGTTTTTTTTTAATTAACATGTTTTGCGATATTAAATTTTATGAGTAAAAGTGCGTCAAAAATATTGTATTTAATCATAATAGAAGTTTACTCAGACTTGGACTGCAAGAGAATGCCGGAGGCTGACTCTTTTAAATTAAAGTTTAAGGTATTTCAAAATTCTAGTTTGCGCTGCGCTCCGAAGACGTGCGATCCGAAGTTGAAAGCAAAGAACAAAATTAACAAAAAAATGATAATAGAAACTTTAATTGAAATAAAAGTTCATTAAACCCTCCATTATTGCTCTCCAAACACGCTAAAAAAATCACCTGGGAGATCGTTTTTAATACTCCTATTTTATTACATTCGTACTTCAAAGTACGACAATATATTTATTTATAAAGTACATAAGTATTTCCAATGTGTAACCTGTAATTGAGATCTCATAATGTGATAATTTATTGCTGAGCATTTACTATATGAAAATGATGATAAAAGTACAAACGCAAACAGACTTTCGTAAGCAGTTTCATTTGTCAATACGAGATCTTGGAGAAGTCACATGATTTTCCAATAGTCACTGAAGATGGCCGGCCGGCATGTTAAGTGATGCTAAATGATTGAGTCATTCTACTTTATCACAAATATAAGAAAAAAACCGTGTTAAGGTCTTCGAATATATAATATGATTGAATAATTATATTGAAAAATAAAGGAAAAGCTGCTAATACAAAAATAACTTATCCAGTTTGAGATCACTTCTATTTATTTATCTATATAGATTAATCGCACGTTTCTTTTTACCCTTTGTCGAAAAGAAGATCTCGAAAAGGCTAATTTCTTTCCTAATCATTTGATAGTAAATAACATTTTCTTCTACTTTGCTTCCTATGTAAGAGTTAGGGTAACAAATAAGCTCAGTAATTACTGATAAAATCAGAAAACTGTTATTCTGTGAGTATGAAATATCCTCTTGCACTTTATTGCCTAAGGAAAGATATTTGGAAAACGCGTTATTTATTAGCAGGCCTAAAATATCGGTTATCAGGAGTATGAAACAGTAGTTTAACCAAAGTTCCGAATTTCGCTATCAGCCAATAAAACGTCGAGAGTCGTAATTTTATGACGGATTATGCATGAAGTAATTGCACGATTGTACTCGTACTTGCACACTAAAGTGCAGAATCTATATCAGTTTAGTATTAAAAATGTCATAGACGGCGTCCTTACTTATCAGGAATAACTATACTTGTTTTGTCAAGGTTACGAATCAGGTAGCCACTTGAAATGATAAAAGGTTTATGGTCATGGAACTAGAATCGGTATAACGAAAATATTTCCGATAACAATCAGTCGGCTGGTCGAGTGGTCAAAGACACTTGACTAAAGCGTTGAAGGAACGCTGGAGGTCGTCGGTTCGAATCTCGTCGGAGTGAAAAAAATATATATTTAAAAATGCATTTTTCGACACAGATTTGAAAAATATATTTGTAAAAATATATATAAAAAATCATAACACAAAAAAAACACATTCAAATATGTATTTATTCTGGACTGAAAAAGAATGGTAGATCTTGTATCGCCCTGGAACAATATCACAGATAAGTATTGTAAGTCACGTAAAACGGATTTATCCATGTTTCGTGACTAGAACTGAATAACCATATTTTCAATCTCTTCGCCGATTGCTACATAGCATTTACATGTGCAATTGCACTGAACGTTACAGACCCAGACGGTTGAAAGTGATATGGTGTCTCATTTGTAGAATAAGATTAAAAAAATATCATAGAGCCTACTTGAATTTTATTTATCATCTGTTAGGTTATTTTGTTCAAATCGTATAAGTAACTTAACACTTCTGAAACACGTCATAGATAATCATTGAAGATTTTTTTAAATGCATTATTTCATCATTATATTGTCATTTTATTGCGATCCACTAATCGATATCAAGTGAGACAACAGAATCATAAACACAAATCACAAGGTGTTACGTTACCATCGTACGATCTTCTTCTAGCTTCGTGCTGATTACGAAACATTCTCTCTTATTCTTCTGTTACAAAGTTTTCCCTGTAGCGTTTAAACATACATTAATATTCTCACGCGGTAGGTTGAACTTGAATTATCAAGTTTGTTTTAGTCAATTCCTGGTATCTATCCTCGATAATAATGTTAAAGAAGTATTCAAGATGGCAGTTTGGCCAAATTTAGGGGAAAATCTGCTTCGTCGTGAAAAAAACGAAAATACTTCAGTATTCTTGTCTTAGTACCATGCATGCTTGGAGCGTAATTACAAGAAGTCATCATAGCTATAAACAACCAATGAATGAAGAAGAAGAAATTTTAGTGTTTTTAATCTTAGCTTAGCTATCTAATCGTCAATAGGAATTTCCCAGGTTGAAGTACAATCGTTACGTTTGACTGTATATACACGAGTAATTATTTTACACTTTAGTCTCCTTTTTGATAATGATTCAATATTTTTTTCTCGACACAAATTGGTATCAATAATTGATTTTAATGTATGTAGTCGAATCGAGAAAGTTCTTATAGTTACATTTTAATAATAGTATTTTAATAATGTAGAATGTAGAATTAGAGCAAGTCGAAGAATTCCTGTATTTAAAAATAATGTTCACGAGAGATGGAAGGTGTGAAAGTGACATCGAAAGGTGTGTGAAAGCAGGTAATCGAGTAAACGGGGGGCTAAATGCTGTAACATCAAACAAAACACTTTCTATAAGTGCCCGAATGGCAATATATAACGGAGTGTTGGTGCCAACGTTAATGTATGGAAGCGAAGCTTGGACATGGCAGAAGAAGAATGAAAGTAGAATAAATGCTGTAGAGATGAGATCTCTTAGAAGAATATGTGGTAAAACGATGTATGATAGAGTAAGAAACACAGATATAACGAGCGTGATTAATAAAATGAAGAAAATGTAGAAAAATGCAAAGAGGCTAGTGTGAAAGTTCTACGAAGCAAATGTTGAGGGCACGAAATACAGAGGTTGCCCAAGGAAAACATGGTATGATTAGATCAACCAAATATTGGTGGATGGCTCTGTCCGCAGTCGTAAGAATCACAGATTATGCATGAGGAGATGTATGAACGTGGATGAAGCAAGAGATGTATGCAAGGATAGAGTGGTGTAGCACCCGATCCTCTCTGTCTACTCCTACGGGGAAACGGCGAGATGTAGTATTATTGTACATTTTAATACTACGTTAGGATTTGCATTCCCAAATATGTTATGATATCACAGTGAGGTTGAGTGTCAATTAATAATGCTCCGGTTAGTTCACTCTATTAAGCGGCACCGAATCAAAAGCAGAGCACGCTTATCTGGGACAGATCCTCAAACCGTATGGAGGAAACTAGACATGTGAGGTTGAGCCGAAATGGTAATATTAATAAGCAGCCTTTGGCAAATTCTGTCACATCCATAACAATTCAATATATGTGTACTTAGGTGCGCGATCAGAGCATTCTTCTAGTGTTTCACACAACATACTATGATAGACCTGGCGTTATTTACGCAAAGTGCTCTGGAAAGAGCAATGTATGATGATATTCTAAAAGACGGAAAGGGAAATGACTGAATAATGTAAAATACAACATTATTAATACCGGAGAAACGGTAAGTAGATTGTAGTGGGACTACGCTGCCAGTATAGTACTGGACATAATGCGACGGATGGTATGGCGACCCTGACAAAAGTCGTCCACAGATGTATATACAGAACTAGATGGACAACACCAAGAATTTTGGATAAATGAGGATTGCATTTAACAGTAATAGATCTTAAATAATGTGTTTTTCTCCATTCCCATTTTTAGACTGCAAAATGCTTTGCATATTACATAGAAGCAAATATAGCATCTACCATGAAGGGCATTCTTTACTTACGATCGCTATAATAATACTCGGTTGTAAATCAAAAGATAATAAATGACGCCCGACGTCTGGTCAGGTTAGGTTAGACTGACTCATTCCTACTGTATGCACAATGGGATATTTTGACTATTCGACTAGAGCTAATATTGAAAGGAAAACAATGTAACATGTACTGTTTCTACAGAAACCGACATCATATAGTGGCTGAAAGGAAATTTGCATTTCAAACAGAACTCGTGCATACTTTTTGGATAAAATTATTTTATGTGCATCATTAAACGATGTGTTCTTTTTTCTTTAAATAAATGTCATGCATATTCAAAATAACTTATATTGTATGCAGAGGTTTTGAAACGTGGTGATGCCTGTTTTTATTGATAATTTTATATTACAAAGCAACAAATGTAAATGTTCTAATTCACTACATCCATGTGAGTTAATGTACACATTAAATGCTTTACAATGTCTAATATGATTGCAATACTATTGTACTATAATTTGGGCGAATTTGAAATAAATATCGGTAGTGAGATTTCAGTGCTGTGTCAGTATTAACTATGTGTTAATATAAAACTTCAATGTTGTCTTGTCGAAAAAAATTACTCATAGTTGAATTATACAAAAACCTTATTACACATGCTCAGAGTAGACAATACACACATCAATTTAATCTCAAGCTACTAATACGTAATTAATCTGGGATAGAAGAAGCAACCGGTAAAACCGACGAAATCAACTCTTTAGGAATGTAGAGCCATGAGCTGCTAGGCAAGAAATCTGCACACTCAGCAGAGTTTAATGTAAACAACTAAGTTAACGATTTCAAATTATTCTAAAGACGTTCGGAATTCAGATAACATTGTACGATAATCGATAAATTGCACTAATTAATGACATACTGTTAGGAAATATGTTGCTTATAAAATGACGTTGTTTCAATATCTGATTTTAATCGACTTGATTTGAAAATGAGATTAAAATGTCTAATTTATACGCATGTGTAATTTGGAATAAACATACGTTTATTTTTTAAAAACAAATGTTTAGCGAGGTTGTCGAATTGATTTATGATAATATGATTATCGTGTCTGGGGTAAAAATGATAGAGCGCTTTTATAGAAACATTGTATTTTTCGATTGGTATTTATGAAATGTGCAATAAAAAATATTGATATGATATATAAATACTTTTTCTACGTATGTTTTGTCTTAAACCAAATAACTTTTAGCAAAAAAAAATGAGCCACGAGGTAACTGAAGAGAGTATTAATTTAAAAAAATATTTTATTTATACTGCCTTAGATGAGATTAGTATTATAAAAATTTAAATGCCAATATTGGTATGTACGATATATCTTGAAGGTCATGCTTAAGGATAGCTATTATAAATAACGATACAATTACCCAATGTCACTATAGTAAATAATGTGTTTCAGGGTTTAGCATTAGATTCTATTATATCTCAAGACATGTCTAGTGAAACAAAGGACGCGTCCTCTTATAATTACAGGAAGATTCATTTACACATGTTTCACTATAAGAATACAACTAAGCACGTATAAACAAAGAGCTATTATAATTGCCTTCGTTTGGTAAGAATTATAAATTACACAATTTCCCTGTTTTTTTTTTAATCTGTGTATCGTATGAATTTACTGATTTTTTGAATAATAGATTTAATGTAAGACACCGTTATTATGGTATTTTCTATGTAGCATTTACTAGCTCTAAATAAATAGATAGATAACCACCAAAATGGCCCACAATGATGTGATTAATGATGGAATACAAAATATTCGGCAATCATATGTATTTTGTATAATTGGTAACGTAGTTATTGAACGAATGAATATGTAGATACTAATCTCAAATAAGGGATTAATTCAAATGTTCGACATGATGTATGGCATGGTGGCGTAAATTGATTTTAATTGCATCGTCAATTATGGAGAACTATTTTGCTGGGTGTAAATTGACAGTACCGTTACGGTGGTTAACGCGCACGTAACGTAAGAAAATGATTGTTCATTTATAAACAATAACACCTGATCATACGACCTTTTTAGGAGATACTGTTGACATTCTCTTTAATTTATTCATTCGAAATTGTTAAACGCTGATGTGTAATATTAGCACGATAATTGCCTTGGAAATATGTTTAATTCACGCCAAACACAATTTGGTAATTAATGGTTCAATTATGTTTAGTTAAACACATTAAGTCTAACACTAACTGGTTGCCTACAAAAGCGAATAGTCAACAGAAAGGTGTGTTAAAACTCGCGCAAATGTTCGACATCATTAAAAATAGCCGATCGTATGAATTCAAATGTTCATTTTATAACCATGTGCAACTTGCACATTACTGAGACGAAATAGAAGTTTCTGGTTTACTTTCATTTCAATTATATTTCGTTGATTGACTGATATATAAAATATTTTATCATTAAAACCTAATAAAGCACAATTATGCTAGGGAGCATTTATAAACTGGCTAGTGTTAAAATGGTAAACTCAGCTACAGAGTGGAAATTGTAATTTTCTCGCCGAGCGTAAATAATATAGGGGTAATTACCAAAACACTGTTGTATTTACGTTGAAATTATTGATAATGATCCTCGTACATCCGGACCGGTAGCATACCGCGCTAACCTCTCGGGCACTGGTCAATGCGACGGTGAGCGGTGGACGCGTTTGTTATACCGTACGAGTATAGCGTACAAGTCACCACTGAACTTCACCTGTGCGGCAGATGGTATCCAGTTATCACTATATCGCACCACCTACGGTACGTTCACTTAGGGTCACCTAGGCTATGCTGTGCTGTGCTTTGTACCGCGAGTGTTTTCCCCCGAGGTCCGCTAGCGACTAATGACCGATTGTCTGTACCATTCGATTTGAACTACACATATCGAATGTGTGATTTTTCCTACCATGTCATTATTATCGTGGAGTATGGATTTGCCTATCGCATTCTGTAAGCGCAGGTACTCGTACAGTCATTTATAGTAGCTGGCTACAGCCACGGCATTACAGACATTCGTGTGATCTGATGCTCTCGAATAGACTGTCAATTGCATCCATATACACTTGAACTCCGTGAACGCCGTGTTTGCTCGTCGCTCGAGGGATGGCGCGCCCGCAAGACTACACATCTCTCCGGAAGCGCTTTTTACTTCAACCGAGGATAATGAAATCAAATTACGATTGCTCCAAGCTTTTTCTATCATACTTAATGAAATTTGTGTCATTATATTTGATTTAAAAATTATATTGTTACTTGTAAGCCATAGGTTTGGCTAATTATTTTTATTATAATACACTTTTAATTAATCAGAATCATAAGTGAAATAATAAATGTCATAATAATAATATCATTATACATATTTATACCTATACAATAATAGGTATACATATTTTAATATGTATTATATTCAATAAATTATATTTATACCCCTTCGGGGAAACGGTGTGATGGTGTATTGTATTAAAAATATCTTAAGCCATATATTTGTAGAACTTATAACATTCATAATAAATATATTTTCAAATGAAATGGAGAAAGATATGTGCTAAATAAGACTACTTTTAAAAATTAAACAAAAATAGTTTTCATGTACGTTTTTCATATTCTCAATAATTTAATATTAAAAATATTCGAAAATAATTAGATTATAAATGTATTTTAATTTATTGTATTTATGATAGTGCAAGGCGACAAATAAAAACATAACAAATAATGATAAGAATAAGAAATACTTAAAACAGTAAAATAGAAATATTAAAAATAATAAAAGTATGAAGATTATAACTGTATAAAAAACTTGGATGGAAATGAATAAAATATTATAATATATTTATTAATAAAATTTAATATTATGGAGTAACACATGGAAGAACGACCAATTACTCGCCTAGTGAGTGTACCACCTCAGTTATCCGTAATTAGTATTGTCAGATAACTCATTAAGAAGTCTAGCAGATCGTACTAGATATAATTGATCTTCCGCAACGGTCTTATGGAATACAAAGTAAGCTTAAAATAATTATATATACATATGCTACTTTTGTATTACAGAATAAAAATACTATTTAAGATTATCTATAAAATTACAATGACGAAAAGAGCAGTGGAGTGGGGATCTACAAAGAGATAGAAAAATATATGAGTGGATTAGTTAAAATCTTTAGTAACTGATACTATGGAATGTGTCACGGGATTGTAATAGGACCATGACAGTTGTGTGGGAAGACTATTCGATAGTAAATGAAAAGCACTAGAGGACGATGGCAATTGCGTTGATTTAATAAGTACTAAAATGTTTACAGAAGACTGAAAAGGAAGAGTTGCTCATTCCATTGCCAACGATTCATAAATACTTAACTGTATTCCGATTCCAAATGACGATGAGGTGTAAAATTATAAATTGAATATAAGGGATGTGTTTTTGATGTGTTTTGGCACAGCATGAGAACTCCATTCAAAGAGTTTCAAATATATGATGGCTTTAAAGTGATACTAACTGGTTGTCAATTGTTATTTTTCATTGCAGAAACCAACTACGCTTATTATTCCCTAATGAAAGTAATACTTTACTCAGTAATAATGAAATGTGTTTAAAAACAAAAGTTAAAATTACATTTTATTAATTTAATAGAATGCTAATTATGGAGGTAATTCATTGATTTCATAATAATGTCACCATATAATTAAAACATTTCACATGTTTATAAAAAAATACATGTATTGAGAAAAAATATTGATTCATAATTATACTACAATTACAATACGAAAATTTTAATAAATCATAAAATATAAAGACAGCATTTAATAACGAGGGCAAATAGAATTTAATTAATTCTCATATTATCTAATTATGCTAAAAATATAAAAATAGATTATAGTATTCAATCATTTTACTACTAAATAAAATACCAGTCTATGAGATAAGTTAGTATCGTAAAATAAAATGCGTGTGATGATTTATTTCCCCACATACATTTCATTCTATTAAAAATTAAACATCAGATACAATCAAAGCATTTCACTTTAGTCAACTTGATTCATTGATTGATGTGCCTAAAATAGAGTAATTAATTCGAAAACACGGTAATTTGCGACAGATAATGAAATTGTTTACCTAGTCTTAACACCCTAAGTATTTCTGTTCAGGACAGTTATGGTCAATGATATCTTATTAATATTATCAAAGATATGCGTGATAGACGATTGCATTTATCATATATTAGCGTAAAAACTGACGCAACACATTTTTACAAATATGCACCTTATAGATCTGTATGTGTGATAGTTTGTACATGAGATACTTGCTATACGACAGCGAAACGTGGACTTGGCAGAAAGAATAAAGCAAAATAAATGCATGGAGATGAGATCACTAAAAAGAGAGTGCGAAAGATCCAGATTGATAGAAAGATCTGGATCTAAGAATGGACAATGTTTGTCAAGAATGTTCATTAAAAGTAAAAATCATATACAGAATGAAAGTGCAATGTTTAGAATAGCTCGGACATTTCAAGCAAAGGGGATTGAAGAATGAAAAATTATTAACATATGTATAATGCGAATATGCTGAGCAGAGCAGTGCGAGGAAAACCTTGGAGGAATGTATTTTTCAACTTCTTAACAAAGATAATGTTAAGAGCCTCAACAACAGGAAATACATTAATGTGGAAGAAAGAAAAAAAAATTGTCAGGACCAGTGTCATGCCTTTCACAGAAACTTGTTCACATATTGGAGGTGCTGTAACGATGTCCAAAGTTTGTGTTACTCCTGGGAGTTTAAACAGAGATAACGAGCGAATCTTTTTATGCTATTCTGACATTATGGGTATGAAGTTTCTTTTTTCAACTTAATACATTTATGTCTGTATTTTCGTCTCTTTTGATCTATGTTTACTAAGACTGATACGTTGTATAGTTTTATGTATAATTCAAAATGTCAATAAAGTATGCAAGGAAGACAGGATGAAGCTAGATAGAGATTAAACACTATTAATAATACTAGTAAACGAGAAATCGTTTTCTAGAAAAAAGAAACAAAGATTTGGCTCTATTTATTTTCAGACCAATTTGTGGGTCCTCGGAAATTTCCTTGGAGAATAATTAGAATCATTACTTCAATCAGATGAGATCAGATATATTGGTGGTTGCAGTCATATGTTATTAAATACCAAATACAGTTGTATATGAAAGTTATAAGAAATAATGATGGATTATACTAGACACATTTAAGGTTTAATAATTTTCTTTATGACGTGTAATCCGTGATAGTGTATAGGAAGGTCAACAGTTCTATTGTTCTAAAATTTCAGTGGCAACTGCGAGTATAGTTAAGGTTGGAGATAAGAAGTTTACTTGTACGGAATTCTAATCAATACAACTATTTACGAGCATATATATCCACATCCTCAATTGAGTGTTTTTATCGTCAGAATAAATGCCAATTGTTTTCCTATGAACACGTACAGCGTGCATTAATTACAACTAAACAATGTATCGCGGAAGTTTAGAGCTATACTATTTTAGTTACATTCTAGTCATTACAACGTAGAAGTGCCAGAAAAGAAAAGTC
Organism: Silvatares holzenthali; assembly: GCA_026537445.1. Taxonomy (NCBI): domain Eukaryota; kingdom Metazoa; phylum Arthropoda; class Insecta; order Trichoptera; family Pisuliidae; genus Silvatares; species Silvatares holzenthali. Next base: position 1,280 of record JAPMAF010000434.1, on the reverse strand, counting down.
ATTAAATTTGTAAATTCTGAAAAATTATAAAAGAAATACATATAAGCAATGTAAAATGCAAAAATTATAAAAGAAATAAATATAGTAAATGTAAGCAATGTTTGAATTCAAAAATAAAATAAAAATAATGGGAATCTAAATCATGTTTTTTTTTAGAAATCTTAATTAATTAGATTTTAGCCATTTAATTTTGTAATGTTACTGAAAAACATCATAATCAAAAATTGTTATTTTTTTGTTTTGCATTTTACTTGTATTCTGACCTAAATATTCATCATAAAATAAGATAACAATTGATTAAATAATTTCCGAAATCTTTGACTTGCAAAATCTTTTCGCCGTGAAAGCCAATATGAGAGCATTGGTTTTTGTTATCAGCTTTGTAGGGAATTTGAGAAAACGTTGCTCTAAAAATTTACAGCAAACAAAACGTGTATATTTGGAAATTTATTCGTTTTATAAAAAAGGTACATCACATATATTCGGGATTTCTTATAAGCATCTTTATCCATCGGTAAAGTGAATTTCATGAATCCACTACTGATCCTTCTTATATTTATAAAAATAAATGCAGCCAAGAATTCCCCCCCCCCCCCCATACCAATACAGAATTCAAGGAGAATTTCAAATTCAACATACATTCACTTATCGGCCTCGTGGTCGAGGGCTCGAATGCCGCCAGAGTGATAAATAAATATGTATGTAAAAATACATTTTTCTATTCAGATTTTAAATACATGTGTAAAAATACATTTTTGAAAAAATCTAAAACAGCGAAACATTATTCAAAAATATGTATTCTAGACTGAAAAAGAGTGGTAGATCTTGTATCACCCTGGAGCAATACCAACGTTCAGTTATTGTAAGCCACGAAAAATGGATTGATCCATGTTTCGTGACTAAAACTGAATAACCAGGTTTTCAATCTTTCCTCCGACTGCTACACTGTATTTACATGTGCTATTTTACAGTATGTTACAGACCCAGACGAATGATGACGTTATGGTGACCCATGTGTAGTATAGGATAAAAAAAATACATCGAAAGTTGCTCGAGTCCTTTAATAAATTAGCTAAATTGCCACCACATTGATAACTAACAAGCAAATGAGGTGATAGTTTTGATTGACTAGGTTCCAAAAAGTAAATAATTAAATTTTGCAAATTATTGCACCTATTGTCGACATTAACCGTTTTAGCGCCAGTGTGTTTCACTCGTATATACTTAGAAATGCCAAGGAAATCTGTTGTTTTTTATGTCATTTACCCTTGTTTGCGAAA
>JAPMAF010000433.1:0-11333 GCA_026537445.1 Silvatares holzenthali | reverse complement strand
TATAATGTACCAATGATACATATAGCGTACCAATGATACTTGTAACTTATTAGGCTACTTGCATTGCACATGGTTTACAATGCTATAATGTACCAATGATACATATAGCGTACCAATGATACTTGTAACTTAATAGGCATTGCATATGTAAATATTTATTCTACGAGGAACTGTATTTCAATTAAATTTTTATACATTTCCTTGTGAAATTTTTTTTAAATATATGTGGGTATGGCAAAAATATCTAAGAATATTCGAATGACTGTTCATAACACAGATTTGGCGCCAAAAACGGTGTACAAAAGCTAAGCTTAGATATGACCGGAAAAGATCGAAAATGGAATTAATGCTGTTGTAATAAATTTCAAAGACGAATATGTGTTAAAACAATGTAAGACAGAGTACAAATAAAAGGAAACACTATGGAGTGGGTGCGAGAATACAGATAAAAGGGAACAATATGAAGTGGGCACGAGTGTAATTGATAAAATCAAGTGAAATGTGTTGAAAAGGTTTGGTGAACGTTGAATGTATGGATGCTGAGAGGCTAGTACAGAAGATTTATGACGAGAATATAGAAGGCACAAGACAGAGGGGCCGTCCGAAAAATCGTGGAATGATTGGATCAGCCAAGTTTGAATGGATGGATCTGTTTGTTGTCGTAATAATAGTAGATTGTATTTGAACGTACATAAGCAAGACATTTTTTTACTTGTCAGAATATAATGGTGTACAGCTCGATCTTTTCTGGCTACCTCTTAGTGAAAGCTTTAAATATTTAGTATTTAAGTATTTATTAATATTTCCTCTTTCTAATCTTTTTTTTTAGTATCTCAAATTTTGATCTCTAAGCTACTCAAATATGAAACTAAATATTTAAATTTATCTTGGAAATAATTTTACAACAAATTTAAAATAAAAGATGAGGTTATGAAAACTACTTTTATACATTGCTTCAAGAACATATATTTTTTTTTCACAATAATTACAAACAAATGAATAAATTCATATTTAACAAATAGTTTCTTTTCTCTTACGTGGAAATGTACCATTGAGCAGTTACAGTATGATGAAGATATATTTAAATAGAGATTTTACACATTGCAAATACAATAGCGCAAAAAAGTATAAAATTACAATTCTCTACCATTCTGAGAAGAATTTTATAAATTGCAATCCATCTCTATGGTGATATTTATAATGAGTATTGATTTTTTTTTGCATGCATGTTTTAATTCTGCACCTATAAATATGGATTACATATAGCCTAACCTAATCTTAGATCTTTCCATAATATTGTCACATAATTTTGATATTAATCAATAAATAATTCATCAGCAAGCAGATAAGTACCCCAACATGATGTTAAAATAAATGTAGGTACTGTGCACTTAGTTTCGTTTTGAGCGGTTTATAAATTTGCTACAGTTTGCTAATTCGAATATAATGACAAAATTAATTGCGAGATTCAAATCTACAACCGATATAACCGTCCGGTTGTTTAGAAGACACATTTAATAAGCAAACCTACAAAGCTGTAAAGATTTCAGGAAACAGTCGACCGATTAATTTATAGGTAACCGCGTAATAAAACGAGCAACTTAATATAATTAAGTACATTGAATAATACTCACAATACTCACTAAGCTATATAAAGCTTATTAAGGGTTAAGAACATCATAATACTTTAAAACCTTTAATCGAATAATGGAGTCCCATATAAATTTAATGTATTATAGCGCAATAATGCCGTACCTACCGCAATAATGATCCATCATCACATCACATCACATCACATCACCACAAGGCAGAGCTTCGATAAGATTGCGGCCGTGAGAACCCGACGATACCAGACGTTAACGTCGTAGACATTTTACGTTAGACAGCTTATTATTTCTAAAATACAAATAGCTTCGCTCGATTGCCGTTTTCCCCGCTGGCCTTCGGTTTCTCTAGGAAAGCTCTCGTTTTCACTCAATTTCCGAAACCGAAGCAGACGTAGCCAGTATGTCAGTAATCACATGCAAGACAAGCAGAATAAGTATATGTGGTCACATTCCACTTCCCATTGGACGATTTAATATCGATTCAACGAACATATCATGAATCAAAACGGTATTAGAAATCTTCGCCGTCAATTCTACATTTCAGAGGAAAGTATCTTTATACGTTATACGAGTATACTCCTGCCTTTAATAAGATTCTTATATACAAGTAAAGCTTTGGAAATAATCTCGTTTTCACCGAATATTTTTTTTCTTACTCACATTTCCACCGTATTTGGTTATTCGTTTCTCGCAAACACCCCAGCTTAGTGGTCATTTTAAGGTATTCTGTTGATTACATGCTAAATCATGAAAGCTAGTTACAATATCTTATTTTTTATTTACTGGCAGATAATCACCAATCAATAGAGTTTTATTTTCTCATTATTTCGTAACCATAATTACATCGTAATGAATTTAGTTGCCATCCTATCTTGGAACGTGATTATCATTGCACTCTTTATGGAGCTCCTTGTTATTTTGAAACTTTACAATTTTATGAACGAACATCAACCATCAAAGAAACGTTCAGCTAACAGTTAAGAATAAGACTCAAAAACTGATTCTTAGTGAGTTTATTTCTTCTACAGGAAAAACATGTATCACAATTAATAAGCTTGAAATAATCGATCTCCTTAAAATATTTTAATGCAATCGTATTTACCAATTGGTACATTATTTTCATTACAAGCACGCTATCCTAGTCTAAGCAATAAAATTAAACATTTCTCTTCACAGATCCTTCCGAAATGAATTATAGGATATAGCGTGACCAGTTAATTTTAGGCAGAGATTTTATGCTTTGCGTGTTCCCTTTTAATGGTTCCAAAAACGGCAATTTGTTTGGTAGTTGGCATCAAATATATACCGTTACATGATGGCATATTTTAAGCCAAATTTTATAGCGCGGTGAGCTTAAAGCTGTTGCGGTCAGAAATACATATTTCACGAGTAAATCAATATGCGCTTCGAGTATTAAGAAATCAAAGATTATGTAAATTCGAGGAATAAAAGCAGTCACTATAAAATTACCATTAAGTTTTTAATTTTAAAGTCCTTTATTTTAATAATCATACAATATAATGATGAAACAACGTTAAAATCTGAATATCAGGCTGTAAAACAGTGTTTCGGTAAACACATAAATTCAAAATGTTTCGGTAAATAAATAATGGTTAAGATGAAGAAAATTAATAGAATTTTATGTAAAACAGTGAACAAAAGAAGATTAAATGAAAAAAGCAAATTTGATCATAATTTTTAAAAGATAATGTGAAATAAAAAATTTACAACCAATGTATTCACCGAAATCTGATGAATCTTATCTTATGCACAGAATTTTATGTTGAAATGAGGCATATGAAATGATTCGAGAGAGTAAAAACAGAATTGGCGGAGATAAATAAATTTTGACGGAGATGAACATTTTAAAGATATAGTATTTAATGTCTCGTTTTTGGATCTCCCCACTTAACAGGATTCTTTACAGGGATCTTTTAAGTTGGAGTTCATTTATCTGGTTACCAAACCTGTAAATTCTATGACCAATCAATTGTCTTTTCAGAGTATGTATATGTAAGGGTTATATTCAAGAAGTAGTCAATAGGAAAAAAACACATTTGTACGTCTAAAGGTCGTATTTGTAAATGTATGTTATAGAATGGATCTAAAATGTAAATACACTAGTTACACTTTAATGTGCAAAAATTATATGACGACTTAAAAACTTTGGTATTCTACTACGTCTGTTGACTTTAGATTGACAGTAGCAAACTTTTGCATACTGCTGTAGCTTGTGTTTAATTTGCATAACTGTCGATTCGGTCAAAGAATGCTGAACATTGTACACCGTGTATGTGTGTTAAACCCTCGACGGGCGGTCAGGCAAAAAAGTAACTTTCCTGGTAATAGGTTGCGGTCAGCGCTGCAATTCAAATTGGAATTTTAGCCTTCAAAAATGTATCTCTCGGTGGTTTCGGACGGTGAAAGCTCATGCAAAGTGAACCGTGGTGTTATGTTATGCTGTTTTTGGTACATGGGCTACGGTATGCACCGCGGGAACCCTTATTAAGGGCAATATATGCATCGCGGAGTTGCTCGTGGATATTTTAATAACATGCAGAGTGTAATGAGGCTTTGGTCGTCGTATAGTGCAATGCTGTCTTGAAACTGCATTCCTGTCTTAATTGTATCTGCTAAAGAACATTTTGATATATTTTCTCATATTATAACTCATATTTTTGCATAAATGTTAATTCCCGTCCAATTGTGTGGAATCATAGAACATCTGACCAAAATAAATATTAAACTGATACTTTTGAAGTCGGAATTTACTTTGATGGAGTATAATATTTTGATACGAGACGTAGAAGATACTGAGTGTAATTAGTCAAGGTAGTAGAATGATTAAAATTATAGGTTGAAAAGTCGTATATTATACTCCTGGCGTATGAAGGTAAAAAAAGACATTTACATTATAATTGAGTTACATAACGATATTATTTTGATGATGTTTGCAGATGGGTACAGAAATTATGGTTGTTTTGCTTCAGAATCAGGATTTAAACAGGCAATTGGCATTTAATGCAATGAGAGCCGATTTTCCATTTCCGAGATAAGTTTTACCTATCGAACATTTTTTTATTTAATTTTTCAATATCCTTTGCCGTATTAAAAATGGAACGCATTTATTCAACAGATGAAAATATCTTTTGATTGGAAAATCGGCCTTTAGTAAAATAACTGATAACTATAATATAGTGAAATTGAATGATTAAATCAATAAATATTATATTAACAGATCAATAGTTGTCATCTTGATGAACGGTGTTCTATTTGCTAGATTTCTCACTTCTACCTCGTTTTCAATCAATTCTCACCACTACTTATAAGGAATTTTAGGTCACTCACTGACAACGACCAGTTTTAAGGCATCCAGGTAAGTAACAACGAGGGAATTGCTGTGTTAATTTGCTGAGAATTATTGTAATCTTACCAGTATTAAATAATAGACTCTAACTACTTCAATAAAGTTAATACTAAACCGTTAAAATGATTCTCCCTATTCCGTTTAAAGATTTGTTTAATAGTAAATGAATTGAAATTTTGTAAATAACATTAAAATAAAATTAACCAAAATTATTTTCTTCATTAAGAAAATAATTTGAATCTTCTATTCAATATGGCATGTTATTTATATTAATATTTCTAACATATTTAATTACATAAATTGAGTACCAACGTTTAACTATTTATAAAAAAATTAAATAACTTAATACTTTTATTAATGGAAATTTATACATATACTATGAAAAATGGGGAGTGCTAAGCGGGTGACTGATCCACCAGAGTAGAGAAGGTTACGGCAAGATTTTTCAACTATTGTTTAGTGGCAATCTTAATGTTAAAGTTTTAACACTCAAATACGATTTTGCGTGAAATATAAACAGTATTATTCTTAACTTATTTTATCTGGATTATTTTTCGTCTAAAATATATTCTAAGGAACAGCCGGATATAACAAACCCTTTCTTTTATGTGCCGTGATGCATTTCGTAAAAAAAACAATCATGTATCATCATCGACATTAAGATTTGACATGTATGTACTGTAAATTGATTTGTACCTCGCGGGTAACAATTTTTTAAAATTAATAGACCACTTTGACTTGATAACCATTCATCAAGTGACCGATTGAATGATCCTAAAACGGTTCTTCCATAAGGAAGGCAGTATATTAAAATATATTTTGATTCGTGCGTAATTACGTTCCCGATTGGGCGGACCACCCTTCAGCTCACACGGCAAGTCTACAGCGGCGGCCCCGAGGGATACGATGCTTTATGATTCTATTAACGGAGAGCCGATAACTAAATTGAAAAGTATGATACTGGCTCATATCCAGTTTCAAGAATCTGGTTGGCTTAGTTAGTGAACCAAATATGGTTTTAATGAATTAAACAAATTTATCTTCGCAAAAATTAACTTAAATTAAGATATACATGCTTAACATTTTACAATTAAAATGTAGTTGATGTTGCGAAGTCTTCGAGAACTCCAGTAAAGAATGACGATTACTGAACCAAGAATGGCGGATAAATGAAGTACGTAATACGAGTATTAATTACGAGAAACAGTGTAATTCAAAGATTTGCAGGAAATGAAAGCAAAATTTATGGAGAAGATCTTGAAAAGATCAAAGAAATTGTTATGAGATGATTAAATTTCCACATCATGTTAATACTACAGATGCTTTATAGCAAATCCTTACTTTTTGTATAAAAAAATCTATAGCATATGCTGCATGACAAAAATATGCGTATGAAGAGAAACAATTTCTGCTAATTAAACTGTTTATCTTCATTATGAACGGTTGACAACCATCAAGTGAGAGTCGACTATTTTCAGTGCCAGGTGAAGCAGAGTGGTAATACCTTCGTTATACATCCACTGTTTAAGATTATGCTTCCTGAAGAGTCTATTTTACCTTATGTTTCTTTTGAGGAAGTTATATTCAATACGTTCATAAGTGTAGTATATTCTGACATACAGATTGATTGTGGAAGAAGACAATTGCTTACAAGATTGATCGTTCAGATACGAGTCAAGAATCACGAATAAGGGTAAATACAAATTTATGGTGTAAAAAGGTATGGAGTTCACTGTATTTCAAAACAATAAAAACTAAATATTAGAAATCTCAGATGTCTGAAAATTCAAAAGTAAAAATTAACTATACTAGCTGTAACTCTAGGAGCTTACTTAAATTTACTTTCTACCATATGATGGCAAACTATGTTTAGTAAAGTGAGTCATTCATTGCAATAAGGAGTATTGTTATTAATGTCAAATGATATATTAAATATGCATGTATGCATTTAAGAAATGCTCTGGCAATAATGTGATGGACAAACAGAACACCGTGATCTGACAAGATCGCTGAACTTACTGCGATAGCGAAATGTAGGCTAGATGATTAGAATCTTTCTGTGTGCGTTTTTTTTTAATTTATTTCAAAACCGTAATAAACGGAACCGGTATCGGGGCAATAAATATTGTTCTCCAATACTTGACGAAGAAATATAGCACTCACTCATTGCACGTAAGTAAAAGTGAATGTAAGGGTCCGGGGGTGAATTAAAGAATGTTTGTTACGTTAAGCACACAAATTTAATTCAATTGTAATATTTTAAAAATAATATATGTACGTAAATGCCAAAGTTTTTCCTTTAGAATGTCAGTTTGTTTGCTTACCTTACTATTTTTTAAAAGGTATACTCATATTAACGATAGTTTTATTTCTCTGAGTAATTGAGAATAAATAAATATATTTTTTATCTTATATTACACACCAGACACCACAAAACCACCATCTGTCTGAATCTGTAACATTCAGCACAATCGCACATGTAAATGCTGTATAGTAGTCGGAGAAGAGATTGAAAACCTGGCTATTCAGTTCTTATAACGAAACGTGGATAAATCCATTTCCCGTGACTTACCATACTGAACGGTAGTATTGCTCCAGGGCGATACAAGATCTACCACTCTATTCCAGTCCAGAGTGAATTTACATTTTCGAATCTATTCTTTTGCCGTTTTGATTTTTTATAAAATATATTTTTTATAGATATTTTTAAATCGAAAAATGCATTTCAAGATGTTATTTTTTTACAACGCAAGTTGTCAAGTGTCTTAATCATTCGAGCACGAGACCGGCAAATTATATCTTTATTACACATGTATAGTCTCACGATATAGAATAGAAAGCTTATTGTCTTAAGTAATCCCTGTCAGTAATTTCCATTTTACTATATGTTCACAGATGATTATAGATAGCCAATTTATATTATAAATTTGGTACCACATGCCGGTACAAAGTCAATATTATTTCACTTAAATTAGCATTGAATAATGCGTTTTACGATATTTCTCCTATTACTTAAGGCAATCCAGTCCAACACCTTTATTCACTACGCCAAGTTTTTAGCCATCTTTGGTAATCGACCTCTTGCTGTTTTTTACGATAATATTTTAGGTAACAGTATATTTGGAACATTCGGAATACGTCTAAGGAGAGTTGAATTAAATCATGTAACTTTTAATATTGCCGTAAGCTTTCCCGACCAAAAGATTCAGTCAATGAGTTTATCTATGTGAAAGTCAGACTGACATTTATACAGTTAGACTCGCCATGAAAGACAATCAGTACTGCCATGTGGTCCGAAACGTTGGCAAACAAAATGTCACAATATGATATAACTACCCAAAAGTTCATGAATTACGAATTGACATTTTCTTGTAAACGGTACAGTGATATATTTTAAAATAACTCAAGTAATTAAATTTCATAGAAGTTGAAAATCTTTCTGTAAATCGGCTGTAAAGTGTTGACCGCGACATGTCTTATCGCTGAATAAAGTGGAGCGAAATGCACACGAGCGAGCACTAGAATGGACAACAGACATATTAATACAATACAATATCATGCCACACAATAGGCATCTTGCACGGATTTCTAGTAGTTTCCATCTCCTTTACAAATAATGTGCTGTACTCAATCGTTTTTGCACAATAATATTTCGTATAATGGAATGTTTAGGTGCTTCTTTGATATTTATTGTGTTCCAACAATTTCTTAGATGTTTTGGTTAAAGTAATAAAGCGCGTGCAGGTATACACCCATATGTTTCTACTTTCATGTATTTCATTAATAATAAATATTGAAACAGTTTTATACAAAACACTTACACTCTATAGAGTATAGAATTTAGATGTTATATTACTGCCATTACTTAAATATTACTTGATATATTATTCAAACTTACCGATGTGCGATGTTATTCGGTTCCTTCTCTTGAATTAGTTAACTGTTTATTAATAATCAATCTGCTCGAATGATACTTGACATAAAATTATATTTGTCCCTTTTCAAACCAAGAGTATAAAAATAACATTTTAAACAATTTCGTTTGTTGGATACATGCCAACGTTTGAATATAAGTACAGCACAGCAAAAAAAATATAATATTGGTTTTAACTTGAAAGTTTTTTGAAAAATTAATTCCGTTGTAGGAAGGTTTACATATTTTGGCGAGTACTTTAGTGTAATCAAACGAGTTTCACATTAAAAACATCGTAAATTTCCAACTCACAGTCAAGCCATCGCTACCTGGATAGCTATAGTGCTTCCTCATTGACGTTTGATTTCTACCAACTGGTTCCACGTATAGGTGTCAGACTTCCTGCGGATATGCTATACGCGCTACTAGCTTTTTGATATTAATAGGGATACAAGTCCCTCTAAGAGATTCGCTCACTTGGTCTTGATTTAGACCTTTGTACATTATTCATTCTTGAAGTGACTTATTCTGAAAATGGTACTAGTGTTTATTTAGAAACAAGAAAGTCAAAGAGGAACTGTATTATTAACATGGACAACTTATATAGCTCCGTTTTCGTGAGAAAATCACCTCAAAGGCGCTGCAGTATGCTTGGTATACATATATTTTTAAATATTTGTGGTGGCCTTTATGCATCAGGGATGTTTTTAGCCTATTAACAGTTAAGATTGTCAGGTGGTTTATAATTTTGATTTGTGAATTTGCTTCATACGTTTAGACAGGATAATATGTACGTTGGGCTTATTGAGACCTAACAAAGCGGACATATTAATTGGAAGTTTAACATAATATTTAATCAATTTTGATATTAATTCAGGGTATTGTTAATTGATGGGACATTAGAAAAAATATGATTGAGGGTAATTTCAAACCCACAACCACATAATGAAGAATCGGTTATACGAAATCTGGCAAGATGACCGAGAGTACTAGAATATAGTAATCTTATTCTAGTGATATATGATATCAATTGTTTGGGGATACGCGCTAAATTATGGTACCAAAGTTTAATAAGGTTAGTGGGTTGAATTAAAGACTATATATAAAGACTATATGACCCTTGATTTGAAACGAAGCTTGCCATTCCAATAACCATTGGGAATGAACATTACATCGAATTATTGAAAAATGTTATGAAATAGAGTTGGGTTCACAGATAGGCACTCCATCCTAAGTAGCTAATTTGGCTGCTCAGTCAGCAATTTCATTTCATTTCATTCACAGATGGCTTGGAATCCAAGCTTTGGTGATATTGCTTGGCATATTAAAAGGTTTGGATTGACAATGCTTGGTATATAAAAAGGTTGCGAAAAAATCAGACTCTTTGATTCAACACAGAATTATGGTGCGATGGGTTTAAGAAATTTATCTTATAATGTAATCTTATGACTTAACATTCAAATCTGTGAATGTCATTTGAGTATAAGATTTTCATACATTTATTTTGACTTTCAATTATTCTAAGATAAAATTGAGACAGACGTAAGTTCTGTTGTGGTTATGTGATTCCATATTAGAGATGCAGACACACCATCATGAGTTATATGTGTGCTACTACAAGTTGGGCACTACTGGCACTGTAAATGTCAGTATATTTATCAAACACGATGTTATCTGTATCTCAATGTTAAAGCTGTAGGGGTTATTGCAAATAACACATTAATAAAATAAATTAAAGAAAGTGGTTTAATTTTTCATTAGTCATAGATTTGACTAGGTCAATTCAGATTCATAACTTTTGCTATATAATCTAAAAAAATTATTCAGTATAATTATAACAATTATAACAATTTATTCGTACAGATAAATATTTTTTGGATCTTTTCATGTTATCTTGATAACCATTCTTTCTGAGATGCCTGTCTTAGCTCTTATAGTTGGTCTCTAACCTAATATAAATCTTCCATAAAAAAACAAATATGAAAAATTTTGCACTGTTACAATTAACAAATTTAATTTTGTATCATTGTTTAACATTGCTATAAAAATTAACTAAATAGGGAAGTATTGAGGTGCGTAGTATATACACTCCAGGATAATCAATATGAACACAGCCCTCTTTTATGTGTAAGACTAAATAGAGAACTACGCGTTACCATTATATTCGTTGTTATTAAATTACTTTGAAAATGTAGCAGTGTATAAATACGCATTAATTTGTTACAAACAACAAATAAGTATTTTTTTTCGTCTAATACCACATGTTTATTTAAACAGTTCGACGTGTAATCTTTCACGGCTCTTTATTGAGTTTTCGGATGACGAGCTGCGGATGGCTAAAAACGCGTTGAACTCTTTAATATGTATTAGAAGAAGGAAATAAAATCTTTGATTTTAAAATTATAGCTCCATAATCATAATACATATACACACACATACGCACACG
>JAPMAF010000431.1:0-14742 GCA_026537445.1 Silvatares holzenthali | reverse complement strand
AATAAATAAATATAATTTAACTATTGTTTCTATGGCACCGCGGTGCTTAAGTTCACTCAAGAGCGGAACTCCGAGTATATCGATATGATCACTGTTAAGAAGCGTGCTACCTTCAAAGGAAACAAGATTGCTCCAGGGCTTTCTCTTAGCTGAAATCAAGCACGACTGAGACTTTGAGACATTAAAGTGAATAAGGTCTATATTCTAGTATTCTTTCATAAGTCAACATTAATCAAAGAATACTAATTCTATATATTTGAGTATAAATATAAGATTCTAAAGAGTAAAGAAATTAACAAGCAGAATATGCACTACCTTCGCATCTGAGAAATCATAATCATGGAAGGCCGAGTTCAATGTGGCAATCAAGTAGAACAGAGTTTTTCTCGATATCGTGTCACATAATGTTCCTTCTTCATCACCAGACAAGCTTCGACTGAAAGCATAAAAAAATTATATAATAATTAAATAAATCTAGAAACAGGTTTAGCAATACAATTTCTAAGGTTGATGACAGACGTATCTCTGCTACAATATCTCGGGAACCAATAGTACTATGGCAAGCATATTTTTCCATTTGTAATAACAGCATGGTAAACATGTTTGTTACTCGGCCCAATTATACAGCGTAGCATATAGCATACATAAAAATAAATGCCATTATTCTTACCTATAAGAGTTGCACCCTGGAGACATTCCGAGCGCTGTCTGTGGTGGCGAGAGAGCTTGTAGATCGTGAGGGGTCCCTCCCTCTGACGTGAACCTTTTGTAGAGAGCCTTGTCCCCACCAGCCATTTTGCAGCTGTAGCTTTCGATGCGACCAGATATGGCACTATCGCCAGTTTGGATCGACAGAGCGCTGTTGATGGCCTCGAACCTGCTGCTCTCCAAAAGCTTCATCTTGAATAATTTCTCTTTTGACGGCACAAATGAGTTAAAAATGGTAAATAAAATATGTAACACTTATCCTAATTTAACCGCTTATAACACGACTTCGTTGTAGTCTGAATATTATCGGTTTTCCCACTTGAAAGTTTCTGAACATTGTCGTAGGGTGTATGAATATGCCTTTTCTTTTCGAATGTATTAAATTTGCACTCGGATAAAGCGATATTTTGCGAATATTGTCAACATAGAGAGGATTCGATAACATCACAACAGCGAGTGAAAGGTTTTTGTTTAGTTCTGTCACCGTAATAATGTTGAGCAGAAGGCGTATAAATAGACTGAAAGATTGGCTTTGTTTCAAGGGCGAGTCCAAGTTAAAAACTCAAATCACAAAAACACCAGCGAGTTTCAGTGTTCAGAGTCTATAAAATAATGCATGGCTACGAAACGAACGATCACTTGCAAAACTAGCACAGCACAGATCGATGAAAATAAACACAAATTATACAATTTTCTCTTCGCAGCTTTACAAGGCACAGCTAGCAACAACGGCGGACATATTATTATTTTTATTTACACATTCAATGTTGCCTTTATTGAGTCATAGTGTTGCAATTTACACAAAACGTAGATATTTTCTTATATTTTATGATATGCATATATATATATTGTCTATGATAATGATGCCCTTTGAATCCTATTTGACAGTTGATGTATGTCAGTCTAAAACAATTCAAAATCGCAACAAGAGCGAAAAAGAGAGTTATTTTATTTGTTGTCATGCTGAAGACGATGTGTCTTTAAACATTATTTATATATTCAAATAAGTATCCTCACCTTTCAGAAAATCATTGAAAGAGAATACTTGTTCGGCAAATTTTATGATGGCTCTTAAGGGGGTAAAGGTTGTCGAAATGCTCGGCCTCGCTCCGGGCCCTTTCTGTGGAATGCTCCTAGCAGATTTTGGAGCTACAGTAACGATTGTCGATAAGGTAATCAAAGGTATTTTATACAATACACCATGGCGCACAGGCAGAGAGGATCGGGCTACCTTTACCTCGTTTACGTTTATATATTTCCTCATGCTCTGCGATTATTACGGAGAGAGCAATCCATCTATCTAAATAAATCTGGTCGTTCCATGTTTTTTTGGGTGGCCCCAGAGTCTTGTACCTTCAACATTCTCATCATAGATCTTTCGTATTACTCATTCGCTCTACATGATTATCGTATTACTCATTTACTCTACATCATTAACGCTCGCGCTCGCTTTCATCTCATACATCATTTTACTACATATTCTTCTAAGAGATTTAATCTCTATGCCATTTATTCTTCTGATAAGTCCAAGCTTTATTTTTATACATCGACATTGGCATCAACATTTCGTTATGTACTGCCATGCGCATAATCTTGGATAATTTTGTTGTTTGATTTAACAGTGTTTGGTGCCCTGTTCAGTCTTTTTCTTACTTTCATACTCCTTTTGATGTCACTTTCACATTTTCCATTCCTTATGAGCATAATTTCTAGATATACAAATTCTTCGACTTGCTTTAATTTTAATTCTTTTATTTTACACTGTTGTTCCATCTCCTTTCTCAAATACCATTATTCTCGATTTGCTGCCATTCATTAGTAGATCGCCATCCTTGCATACATAATTTATCTTGGCAATTAACACTGTAAATCACTTTCATTATCCACCAGTGCTGCATCATCTTCATACAATAAACATTTTTTTGTTTTCCATTCAATTCCTTTAACTCTTTCTCATGCAATTGTCCATATATAGATTGAAGAACCACAGAGACATTACACACTCTCGTTTAACACCTTTTGTAATATTAAACCACCCTGTAATGCCTCTGTTGACTCTGACATATGTAGTGCTGCCCTCATATAGTGAAGTGATCTCAGATTACCGCCCACACCATATAAGACAATACCTC
The DNA here is from genome assembly GCA_026537445.1 of Silvatares holzenthali. Lineage (NCBI taxonomy): Eukaryota > Metazoa > Arthropoda > Insecta > Trichoptera > Pisuliidae > Silvatares > Silvatares holzenthali. The sequence goes on along the minus strand of JAPMAF010000431.1, from coordinate 11,902 downwards.
CCATAGCTTAAACCTCACAACTCCATTGCACGTCTTCTGTAAGTCAATAAAGGTGCAAAACATTTATTTATTCCTTGCAAAGTACTTCTCTGAAAGTACACACAAAGAGAAGATCTGGTCTATGCATCATTTCTCTGATATGAATGCTCCTTTCATATCCTATACTTTGTCTTACTTTGCCTTTTTGACTCATTCAATTAGGAACCTCTCATACGTTAGTCAATAGACCTTAGTAGGCTAATGAGTCAATAGTTGCCACACCCTAACGAGACTCCTTTCCTTTGTAGAGTAGAATGATCATGGCTCTCTTCCGATCCATTGGGATATATTCTTCCATCCAGAACTGGTTAAGCAACTTGCATAGAAATACTATTGCTGTCGAACCACCACACTAAACAAACTTTACTGCAACCTTGTCAAAACCAACAGTCTTAGTATTTAATTGCTTTTATAACGTCAACCTCCTATTGAGGTATTATATTATTCGCTATTATGTTGCAATTGATATGTTATATTCTTTTATTAACTGATTGAATTATTTTAGATTGTTCCCCTAGATGTGGATGTATTGGGAAACGGAAAACGTAGCGTAGCTTTGAATCTTAAAAGTGATTCTGGAAAGAAAGTATTCAGAGATCTTTGCAAGAAATCGGATGTTCTCATTGAACCTTTCAGACAAGGAGTCATGGAAAAGCTGGGTCTCGGGCCGGAAACATTGCTAGCTGACAATCCAAGGTTAATTTACGCTCGCCTAACAGGTTATGGGCAATCTGGAAGTATGTCCCATAAAGCGGGGCACGATATCAACTATGTAGCTTTGTCTGGGGTTCTTTCAATGTTCGGAAGGAAGGACTCTAATCCGCATCCACCTATCAATTTCGCTGCAGATTTCGCTGGTGGTGGACTACTGTGTGCATTAGGAATCACGATGGCTCTTTATGAAAGAACTAACTCTAATAAGGGTCAGGTCTTGGATTCTAGTATGGTAGAGGGTGCAGCATACATTGCCAGTTGGCTTTATAAATCACAATCTTTACCAATATGGGGAAAAGCACGTGGAGAAAATATTATTGACGGTGGAGCGCATTTCTATGACACCTACAAGACGAAAGACAATAAATATATGGCGGTCGGAGCGATCGAACCACAGTTCTATAGGCAGCTGTTGAAGGCTCTCGGCATAACAAATGAAGATTACAATCAATTCGAAGAGCTAGAACAGCAAAAGAAAACTTTCAGAGAGATATTTTCAAAACGCACTCAAAAAGAGTGGTGTGAAATATTTGATAATTACGACGCTTGCGTTACACCAGTGCTTTCTATAGATGATGCACCAACTTACGAACATAATCAAGCGAGAAACTCTTTCATCAAAAGTTACGAAGGACAAATGGTTCCCACTCCATCCCCTCGGCTAAGTCGTACTCCCCCATTGTCATTGAGTGCACTACGTCCTCCACGGCATGGGGAACACACAGAAGAAACATTATTATCCCTCAATTACACTGCAGATGAAATCAAACAACTAAATAAGGATGGTATTATCTTTATTCATCCAAAATCTAATTTATAAACATATTTTATATAGTGCATATATATAGGTGAATGATACATTTTGGTGGCTGAAATTATTTCCGATAAAATATTTTAGTTTTTTTTTAAACCTAAAGATCACTCTAGGCAATGAGGAAACAACAATTAAAGTAAAATATGGGATTTAGTTGGCAGATTTGGTTTATGTTTATATTACACACAACACACTACCATCCAACTGGATCTGTAACATTCAGTGCAGTTACACATGCGAATTCTATATAGTAGAAGAAGGAAAGAAAACCTGATTAATCAGTTCTAGTCATAAAACATTGATAAATCCAGTTCATATAGGGTACAATACTAAACAGTGGTTTTCCAGAATGATTAGCATAAAATGTACTATATCATTCTGCAAGTCCGGAGTAAATATTTTGTTTAGGTAGTTTTGATATTAAGAAATTTTTCATATATTAATTTATAATCTGTATCAAAAAATGCATTTTCATTTTTTTCGAACCAGCGGGATTCGAACCTGTGACCTCCGGCATGATTAAGTACCCTATCCGCTAGACCACGAGATTAAGCTCGACTTTGTGTATATAATTATTTATTATTTGGCCACTTCTAATGGCATAATTTTGTGATAATATATTACATATATCACCACAATGGTGCTTAGATTATACAAATGTATAGACATATATAAACATAAAACTAAGTGATATTAATGTACACACAATTGTCAAACAATTATTTTTAAAAATACACATATTTGAATATATTGCCTTGCTAGTTATTTATTTTCTTTCTTGTACAATTTTCAATTACCTGAGATATATTTTGCAGAAGATTATTTAATTCTGCTACAACGGATGCATTGAAATAGGTTTCCGTAGTTAAGATTTCTAGTACATTTTTAAGAGATTTTAAATCAAAAATAAGATGATCTTCGCTTAAATTCCAGTTTTCAAATGCAATATTGTTGCCTATTCTGTACTTTTCTAATCGTTTATTTGCGATGTATTTAACGAAATTAAAGAACCCGTCGTAATTTATTCCGAACAAAGATTGAAGCATCAATTGGCAATGGTCCGCCCAACCTGCAGTATCCTTAAATTCGATTATTTCTTTTTCGACCATCTCCATATTTTTCTTCAAAGAATTTAGCATAATATCAATGTTGCAGCCGTTCACCCAGTTATGGTTGATCGATATTGTGTCTTCTAAGTTGTAAACCTGGTGATACCAACCCGATGGAACGAAAATTCCATCACCAGCATTCTGAATAATTTCAAAATATATATAATCCTCATGTAAAAGGTGTTCAACATTATTTGGTAAATTTCCAAGGGAATCCAGAAATTTCTTTTCTTCTCCTGGTGGAAACAATAGCCATTTTTTCTTTCCAAAAACATTAGCTGACCAACTGAACGAAGAATAAACATCCGCATGAAATGGAGTCCTGTATAATAAAAAAAAAATATAAATTATATATAAAGACAAGACATTGTACATGATACAATCAAGGAAGTGCAGAGGTGTATTATGATGGTGAACTATTGTTATTATATCTTTCCAAAAACAATGGGCATCAAAACTATTGCAGCAAAGAACTAAGTTAGTGCTTTACAAGACCCTTATTAAGCCAATATTGATGTGTGCTTCTGAGACTTGGGTCCTCAGCAAGGCTAACAAAAGAATGGCAACATTTGAGAGAAAAATTCTTTGCAGGATGTATGAATGAAGTGAGTCGTTGATGCTGTAGATATAACTGTGAACTTATGGAGAACCTGACATCATAAGAAGCATAAAGATAGCGCATCTCAGATAGGCTGGCCATATAATGAGTTTAAATGAAAACTATGTTAAGTGTCTAATTACCACTCAACTGCAACGATGCAGCAAAAGTGTTGGAAGATTAAAGCTGTGGTGTATGGATCGTGTAACGAGGGTGCTATGACGCTGAACCTGAGAGGATGAAGGGCAACCATGAATAGAACAGAGTGGAGAAGATTCAGCCGTGGCCCACTCAGGGCTGTTGAGATTATGATAATGATACACAATATTGTGTTATTTCCAATAGGAGTAAACAAAATGGAGTGACACTTTCTTCTGTCCTAGGATACATTTCTTGCCTATCAGGAAATGGCACGATGTTATGCATGCATGTTTTATTAAACTTATTCAATATATGTTAAATGGAAGACGGATTATTGAAAAGCTTACCAAGATCCCTTAGGTCCAAAATATACAAACATGTAATCATCTTTGTTGTTATCTACAGAATATTCGTTTAACCAGTCTGAAGCAAAATGTTTTGGCACTTGATAAAAGTCATCGTTAGGATGCTCTCTTCGTAAATGCCAATCTTTTAAATATAATACACTTTCACATGGTGCGCCTCTAATATAATTGATGTATTCTTCCAACGGTATATATTTCTTACATTGATCATATTCTTTGCAATCTGCAACTGGAACGTGACTCGAGCCGTACCGTGAAAGAAGATAATCGTAATTGATTTTATTATCAGAGACCCATTGGGTCGAACACTTCCAGTCAGCAGTGGCTTTTTTCAGAATGCAAGGTGTGTTTGAGAATATGTAATTCTTAAAAAAATCCGAGTATGATATGTCAGACACTTCTGGAATATTTTTTGGGATTTTCTGAGTTTCTTTTTCACATTCCCGAAAATTGATGTTCAACATCCTAGCTGACGATAACTATTTCATTCATAATTTTGTAATAAAGTAAATTAATACATTTGACGTCGGTATTATGTCTGGTATTTGTTTTGACATAGATGGGTGATGTATTTCTATGGATTTTCTTCCCATTTGTCAATTTTTAAACATAACTGAAGCATTGAGCATACTTTACACAAGCAATTTTGTAGTATTATTTACATATACCTATCTCTTTATTTTGTATAATGAAAAAAATATAGATAATACGTATTCACATTGATAAATCAATGGGGTATTGCCGATAAACTGTATTGTGTTAACAGATGAACTCGAAGAATGGTCTGAACTTTTGAGATTGTTTATACGTGGAGTAATCATTCTATTTCGCTTGTTTGCATTAAGAGATAATTCCTAATATTAAGATGCATTTGCATTAATTACAGTTGATATATAGTATAAAAAGTAAATCAATTGACAACGTTAATTTATAATTGTGAAAATGTTTGTTATTTACGCTTTCTTATTAGCGTCTTTATCGTTGGCAATTAAATCCGAAGTAGTGAAGGTTTGGGGACCTGGTCTCCATCCAGATAAAATAACACTACCTGCAAGATATTTCTTTGTGGAAATTACATCTGAAAACAGGTTAGTTTTGAAATCTATTTCAAATGTAACCTAACCTTACTTTGCGCCGCTTCTGTGGTGTGGGAGGATTGAACACTAAATATTTTAATCCAGATATATATATTTGCATTATTATCGAGAGGGTGTCATCTACGAGTATCTGTTGCTGGAATCTGTCTCTATTTCCTTGGTTGACTTGTAATTTCGTATATCTTTACCATCTTTGTTTCTTTTAACAAAATAGGCGTTTCGCTAAACATCCTAGCGTACGATAGTTTGATCTCAGTTAATACTGATTTATCCAAGGCGTTCGATACAGTGGATCATCATATCTTCATCACCAAACTCTCAGTTTAGAGAATCCCTTCCCTTCTATTATGGAGGTTGCGAGTCAAACATTTTCACTGCTATCAGTGATATTCTGAAAGATTCCAATCTTGAATCTTCAGTATATTACAATGATATTACTGATTGTTTAGGTGAGGCATATTTTCTTCTTTTTGCAGATAATCCTAAAATTTTCTCCCAAATTCAGAACTCTGAACTTTATCTTCCTGGGCTTCAACAAATAAATTGCAGTTTAGCTTTGTGAAATATGATATCTTTTACACGTTCCTCACATCCAATGGAATATCCTTATAAACTCTCGATATTGCTCTAGCTCAAAATCGTTAAAGACCTAGGCATTCTATACAATACACGGTTCAATTTTCATGAACATATCTTCTCTATTTATTATTGTGCCAGCAAAACCGTTTGGTTTCACTATACAGTAAACTCTTCTCCAAATTTGAATACACTTTGCTCTCGAGGCTTTCAAATATTTTCCGTAGTCAACTCAAGTTTTGTATAACATAAGAATTAATCCTCAAATTTCTTCCGTACTATAAGGCATTCCCTGTGTGTAATGAATGTATTTTTGAAATAGAAATATTTTTAGTGTTTCAGAGGGTGATTTGAATGTTCAAATATCTGGTGAGTCATCATTGGGATCAGGTGCTTGTAGATTGTGGAAGAATGTGTTGGATCAGAAAGATGGTTCTTTCATTGTTAGATATCGTCTGTACGAATCTTGCACGAATTTTAAAATTACAATTAAGTATAAAAATGTGGATATTGAGAATTCACCATATAAATTTAGAGGTTTGTATATATATTTTCTTTGACTGTTAATTGCTCATCTCTGCATCAAACTCTGTACCACAGAAAATAACCAAACACACCAGACTATGACACTGATTTGATGCAATCTTAAGTCATACACACATAACATCACACCATTGCCCGTAGAGGCAGGCGCATAGAATGGAGAGCCACTTGTCCCTGTCCCAACATATATTCCTTGCCTGTTCCACATTCATGCATCTTGTCATATATGATTAACAGTTGTTGAGACATTACATTTGTTAAGAATGTTCCTGCTATTCTTCTAGGCTCTTCCTGCACTGCTTCACCAAGTATATTCACATTATAGATCTGTTTTACTATTCTTACATTCCTCATTTGCTTGACATGTCCAAATGATTTCAAATACTTATCTTTTAATCCTGTTTATGATTGTAACTTTTAATTACCTTTAACACTTTTTTAATATTTTATCCTAATACTCATGACCTTTCCACACATTCTTCTCACATCCACTGTTTTCATTCTGCTTTCATCCTTCTTCCAAGTCTACGGTTCGACCCTTTCATGTGTCACCATAACTTTTATAACTGTGATTACTTTGAGAGCACTTTATTGCTTATTATTGAGTCCATGACATAGTTAAAATCATTATCTGCAGCGACTAATGTTTTCAATTGATCTACTATTTCTTGTGTATTGTCATTAATATTTATCATTTCACACACACAAATTTATGAGTGAAACAATAAATGATAATCTGTATGGATTTTTATGTAATCTAATTTTACAAGAATTTGCAGTGTTAAATTTGTTTACAGATATAGTTTTAAATGAGGACTGCGATTGTCCAGAGGATGATTTTGATCAATGGGCAGCTTCATATGATTGTCCTAAGAGTATAGAGCAAGTCGATCGTGACATGAAACCGTTTCATGGTGTCAACATGAGTCATGTACTGAAAGAAGTCGAAGATAAGTACAACCTGCCTGGAAGCATGAGCATATGCCACTACGTCATTAAAGGCAATCAGTTATACAGAAAGTGCTATGGTCAACATGTCGGATTTAACATGTTCTCCGATGCCATATTACTATCAGTTTTGAGGAAAGTCAAAATGCCCAATCAATCTTTCTTCATGAATTTGGGAGACTGGCCCCTCGTGAAACAACATTCCAAATTGATTCCTCTGTTTTCTTGGTGCGGAAGTGATGCTACTATGGATATTGTTCTACCCACTTACGATTTAACAGAATCGACATTGGAAAATATGGGAAGGTATCTATTTAATTTATTTAGTATCTTTTTCTTTGTCTTTTCCTTTTTCCATCTACTTAGAATACGATCTCGAAGTACACAAGCGCAAAATGTACATACCAAAGAGATTTAGGTTTAGCTTTTTATTTTATGGGCAGAAGCTATCTGACGCAAAGGCAGTAAGCCTTTGTAGAAGATTTGATAGCCACCATTGAACATTGTATGGTTCTTCCATCACCATCTCTTCTATCTACTCCTGCCTGAATGTGCAGCACTGTCTGCTACCTGAATCTTGTGATTTTATTTATTTTGGGTCGATTTTCGATCATTAAATATTTTATATCTGTTGACTAAACGCATTCTATTTTTTAATATGGCATACGATATTGAAAAATAGAATGCACTTATTCGACAGCTAAAATTTATCTTGTGATTGAAAAATCAGATCTTAGTATAATAAATTAAAATTGGTGAACCATGTGGTATAACTTTATTCTAAACTCTATTAATCCAATATAACTACACTATAAACTGGTGTTTAGTCGATTTTGGAATGGTGGTAAATGGAGCTTGGAGCAATATCACTGTTCAGTATATGCTATGTGGAATGGATTTATCTATGTTAGTTGTTTTTAATGATTAGAATTGAATAACTAGTAACTTTTCCTCATACTCCTGCACAGTATCGACATGTGGAGATACACTAAATATTACAGATCCAGAGAGCTGGTGGTATCGAATGTCTCATGAGTAGTATAATATAGTACATAAATAAGTACAGATCGAAGTAAATAAAATAGTATATTTAAAATTGCAAATTTTTTTATTAAAAAAAAATTTAATTTTTTTCGTAATTAAAAACAAAACTATACAAAATTTGTATTTGGGCACGACCAGATATTCGTACATTTTGTATCTCTAAATTCATATATTTGTCAAATATTGTATGGAAACAATATTTGACAATTATGTTGATGGCTTTGTTCGTAATCACAATAATCATAAAGATGTATGTTAGGGTAGAGTGGTGTAGCACTCAATTTTCTCTGCCCACCCCTTCAGCGAGGCAGCTTAATAATGGATTGTATATGATAGCCATACGAAACTATTTTGTGCACATATTTTTATTTGTTTGTATCATGAAATCAAATATTTCAATCACACACATGTTTTGTGGTGCAAAGGAGGACTTACCCTATCCTGGAATCGAATAAAATTTAAAAAAATAGTTTTTTTAATCAAAATCACTTCAAAATCCTATTCCCGTGTGTAATCCTTTATCAGCAATGAAGATTGTCTGGCTAAATGCTTGCGGTCACATAATTAATTAGTATATTAAAATAATAAATTATGTTTTTTCCAGGGTAATGCTGGATATGTTGTCTGTCCAAGGTAATATTGGCAAGGAATGGAAAGATAAATACCCTCAGGCATTCTGGCGTGGTAGAGATTCCAATAAGGAACGTCTGCTATTAATTGATATCGCAAGACAAAATCCTTCATTGTACAATGCCTCTCTTACCAATTTCTTCTTTTTTCGCGATAAGGAGGAACAGTATGGTCCAAAAGTTCCGCATGTATCATTTTTTAAATTTTTCGATGTAAGTAAAGCAGTGAAAATATCAAGTTAATGCTATAACTGCATGAATGATGCATCGTTTGGTCGTTATTGCAATACTAACCGTACAAATAGAGTGGAAAAGGGATAACGTAGAAGATAAAATGCATTTGTGTGGCAACACTTGCCTTTTAATAAATGTTTGAATTGTCAAATTGGCAGCCATGCAGTAGCATTTCTTAGCAAATTATTTTTTTTCTGTATATTAAAACAATATTTTAAAGTATGTAGAATCTACCATAAATTGATGATGTGATATGGCATATCTAGTGGCTCTACCAAAAGCAGCAGCCGGAGGAATCAGCCTTGCTAATTTTTTGGGAATACCTTCCCTGATAGCACCTATAAAACAAACAGATCATTCCTATTCTTCTATGCTCCAGTGACTGAAGGTTATTTATTAGTGTGAGGTCATTGATTAGACAGATTCGTCAGGCCAGAGATGACTTCCAAATTCAATTGTTTGGCACACTTCGGATTTTGGATTTTCAGAATGTGAAGAGCTGATGATTATTGAAAAACCTCCAAGTTTTGTTTAGTACATCTAACTTTCTAGAAACGAGCTTTACTCTGGATTCGATTGTATCCTGGAGCTTATAGTGTTATACAGTAAGAAATTCCATAAAAAGACGGGGGTTGCATTTTTTACATTATCATTGTCATAGGTATTGCCATTATTGTAATAAATAGATACTGATAGCGTTGGCAATATTGTTTTATTTAATTACATTTTAATAGAATACTTAATTGTATTTTTTATAATTGCATTATGTATAACCAAAGTAGCATTTCGTTTTCTTTTCCAGTACAAATACCAAATAAATATGGATGGAACTGTTGCAGCATATCGTTTTCCATACTTGCTGGTTGGAAATTCCGTGGTCCTCAAACAGGACTCACCTTATTATGAACATTTCTACCATCAGTTGACGCCATGGAAGCATTACATTCCCTTTAAGAGAGATTTATCAGATATCACTGAAAAAATATTATGGGCAATGAAGCATGATGAAGAATCTCAGACTATATCAAAAAATGGAAAACAATTTGCTGTTGAAAATTTAATGCCAAAGGATATAGTATGTTATTACGCTGTAGCTTTAAAGGTAAGATTAAAAATATGCATTAGTATCAGCAGAAGTTGAAGCAAGATTTATTTATCTTCTTCTTCAATGGCACTACAGCCCAAATCGAGCCTTGGTCTCCTTCAACTTTTACCTCCAATCCCTCCTATCCTTGGTTGTTGTCTTCTAGTTAGCTACCCTCAGAAGTTGCGCCTCATCCTTCCTCACATCTTAATGAAGCAAGATTTATTTATATCCATTTGTTTTACAGGAATGGGCTGGAAGAATCGTGGGGCCAACGGAAGTGCTCGATGGAATGGAGCAAGTTCCACAAAAAGTTAAAGATGAACAAAAGTGTACCTGCTTCAAGAATCTTTCCTACAAGGATGAATTTTAACATTAAATCTCTATCGCAATAACTTTATGATGCATAATCTGTGATATAATACAAAGCTTTATCATTGCCAAATAAACTTTTTAATAAAAATAATTTGTTGTTTTGTAGCTACATGATAGTAACCATCAAAAGGTGGTTTCCCACAGCGGTATGTCCACCTGTCAATACCAGTGGTATGTCCACCTGTCATATCACAGATTGTGGGAAATCACTGTATCACATATGAAAGTGGAATTTTTGACTTGGAAGAAGAATTGTAAGCATAGATATGCAAGATAGAGTGAAGCGTCAATAAAGCATTTCGTTTTTGAGTGTACTTTAAATATGAAGTATAAAGAGGTTTGTGAAGGGTATTTCAATAAGAGTGTAAGATTTTAAGGTGTTTCAATGAGAGTGCAAGATTTTAAGGTTCAATAAAACATGGTTTTCTGTAGCAAAGTTTTTTGAAGGAAGATTTGAGGTTCAATAAAACCATGCTTTATTGAACCTCAAATTTTCCTTAAAAATACTTTGCTATAGAAAACCATGTTTTATTGAACCCTAAAATCTTGCACTGTTATTGAAACACCCTTATAAAGATGTTTCAATATCAGTGCACTTTGTCATTTGTGAATAAATGGTACATTTAGGGTGACTATTAAATTTATTAAGTGTATTATGCTACAACATTGGTTTTACATCGATGCCATTCTCTAAATAGAATAAGTGTCAAACATTGCACAAGTGATAAATAATTACAAATTACTCTTGGAATATAACATCTCATTTAAAATACAACAATATTATGATATAAATTAATATCTTGGATAATGTCTTAGATTCTAAAGAAATAATAATAATTTAATTGATAAAAAATATTATGCATTAGTACATTTCGTGTGGAAAATATATTTCATTATTTTTATTATATTTATTAATATTATGCTTTTGTTGCTCCTCTAGATCTAGGATTCCCATATTAATTAAATTGATTGTGGGTTAATTGGAGGAATGAATATTAATTTATCTATACATGCTAACATCTGGACTTTGATACATGCACATATAAGCGTCACATAGCAGTCTTTTAGCATGCTCGGGGAGCATCTTATCATTAGGGGCTGCTTCGTGAAGAGATCGAACTCCTTCTTCACTCAGCCACAGTGAGACATCATCCACGGGAACTATCTCTGGAATGTTGTATCCATTTTGTTCACCTTCAACACAAAATATACGCATGCATTGGTACAATATAATGACATTCTTGGTGAGACATAATTAACCATAAAAAAACATCACCATATTGTTAAATTTAGTTTAATTTTTTACCTTTTCTGTCAGCCATTGAATCAAAGAAATACCACGGAGCTTCATGACCTGATCCGGCTTTGACAAATGCAACATAATGTGAAGTTTCTATGCAAACTACAGCAAAGAGTTCCATGTATAGTCGTGGGACTAAGCAGTGCTCTGATATTATTTGATAATCCGATGGAACAGATAATACCGTTGGCTGAAAAATGAAGATAGACATTTTCATAAACGCTGTTTTGAATGTTACACAAAAACTATCTTTTATAGTTTACTGGTATTATAAAGCACTATTATATATATA
>JAPMAF010000430.1:0-14742 GCA_026537445.1 Silvatares holzenthali | reverse complement strand
GATACTGCAATGTGGTCCAAAACGTTGGCAAACAAAATGTCACAACACGACATGACTACCCAAAAGTCTTTGACTTGTGATTTTACCTGTGTTTATTTTCATCCTAATGCCCATTATTGATTTGTTCATCATTGCCCTCATTGTTTGTCGATAAATAGTAAATAAATCACCGGTTGAATAATATTTCAGGCTATACCAGTATGTAACATGCCAATGAGCCGTTTAGAGCCGCAGAGGTCAGAAATACTTTGTCTGGATGATTTCCAATGACATAGAGACTTGGAAGTGCAAACCAAAAAGTAGATGTATTTACTCCTCATTGCAATATATTTGCTCTTATTATCCTTGGTAGTTCTTATTTTCCTCGATTTTTAATTGCTTTTATACTTAATACCGACGTTGCATTATTAAGCTATTGCATCTAAAGACATTTCATACAATCTGTATTTATATCTGGAATAAAATCATTACATGCATCCTGGTGCATGTACGTTATACTAGACGTCTTATTTGTGCCACTTTAGTTTGCTGCTCACAGTGTATGGTGGGAGTCTAGGGGATGCGAAAGACGTACTCCCAAGTCCGCTTCGATACAGCAAGATTTCTACCTTGAGTAAACGTGTTCTGTTTGCCGTTTTGTCTTGTACTATTTTTACACTGTCAGTACCTGTGCATTTCGTCCTAATTCCACTTTTATTAAACGTCAGACGAGCGGGAATTCATCGCAAAAGTCCAGTAATATATTTTTTTTGTCTATCTTTATTCCAAACTTTGTACGTGTCCCTTTTGAGACAGAAGACTTATTAAAAATGTTGATAAATCAACTGCATCCGTTTACAATCTGTATTGTATACTGTTTTTTTTCTGTGTGTATTTTTAAATCACATGTGCTTGATTGTATCCAGAATGATTGTAGAATAAATGAGATGATATGTCTTAAAATAATGTATGGTAAAACAGTGTATGACAGAGTAAGGAATTCAGATATAAGATATAATAGATTCTTTTTATTTTCTCCAACTTTTAAAATAAGCATCTTTAAGACCCTTGTTAATTCTACCTTATCCCAAAAGATTTTATAATGTTATAGACCTGCTCCGGTGCCTTCTGTGCGAGAATTCATAAAAGTAACAGCAGATCTGCCGAATCTGTACTATGTAAGTCGACTCAAATGTGAAACGATGTGGTGGCATCAACTCCAAAATTATTTTCTTTGCTTCTTACAAACTTTGTCTTATGAAGTAATTGGTTTATATCGCTGGATCTCCTATGATGCCTCTTAAAACGCGTAAATTTAATTTAACTGTCTGAAGATCAAATTATTCAAACCGAGCTAAGAATCAGCGCTTTAACTTTCCTCTATTTTAAAGCTATTATAAGTTTTGTTATTAATCAAATTTGTGAGTTGTTGATGCACTATAATCAATAATGCATATGTCTGATACTTATTACAAGTCTCAACGCTACAAAGAACCAGTGATATTTTCCCTCTAGCGGAGCAAATAGGGTGGCTTTATTACACAAGTCTGTGTGGAAGATGAACATACAAATGGGTAATTTTCTCGCTTCACTCGTTCTTATGAAAGAAACGATATTATAATTCGATAATATTCCGTTAGAATCCTAGGAATTCGAGTATAATTGAGGCGCCTTCGGAGGAGCCTGCAGACGAATTGAAGGCATTAAGAACTCGACCCATTTCCGGTCATGAGGAGGTCATTGTATCCAGCACAATGCGGAATGGCGTACAAGATTCTCTATACAATGATGTAGTAGGGGTATTTAGTACTTATAAGAACATTTTCTGGCAATCATACTTCGTGGCAGAAAAATACGTTACGCAAAGAAAATGACTTTTTACATACTAATTCACAATATTCCACTATTACCGTTTATTCGTTAGTGATGCTACACTAAAACAACTGTTGTGAATTTAAAACAATTTGATGGGAATACAAACTCTCTTATCATTTTATATTTAATATATTAATTCTTTAAAATAACTTTTTGTATTTCTTATTTTTTTTATATACGACACGTTTCGGTACCGAACCATTATCGAATACAAACCTGTGAGTTTTGAATCGGCAATGGTCCATACAGGTTCCGAAACGCGTCGTATATAAAAAACTTTTAAAAACATAAAAAGTGATGGTGATATCACAAAGTTACCACCGAACATATACAAGCTCTTACCTTTGTAATACAGATTTGTTTATAGGAAATGATGGATCTAAGAAAAGGAAAAGATAACAAAAAAAAATCTAAATGTTAGGCTGTTTCGTGTGTAATACTGTTAACATTAGGCAGCAGCAGTATCACTTATCTTTTTATTAAATTAGGCTGACTTAATATGGTTTCGAAGGCAAATAGGAAACTCACTGCATAATATAGAAATTCAAACATATCACTAGAACTAACATAGCAATTGTACAAATGTATGTGCTTGTATATGCTCATGTTACTGATTTTGAAGCAATTGTGGCAATAATTCATGAACATTCCTTTTTCGTTCCTTTTCTATAGATATAGATATTTAATTATCAATATTTCGAGAATCACGAGGAGTTTGAGAAAGATCCCGGATAATTTTCAAAGTAAACTAAAAATAATATCCAAACTTCCTTATTGATTATAGCTGTACTAACTCACTACCGTGAAGTTTAACAATTTCTTAATAGAAATACAGAAACGTTACTTTATAAATCACGCCGAGTTCTGAATCTTATTACATTATTACTGAATTTGAGCCTGTAAAATTATAGATAAAACTTTTATTAAAATATCAAACTTCTCAGTTCTTTTGCGAGAGGTTGTGGCATTAATTTGTTCCACTAACTTTGCTGTGCGGATCTTTTCCGAAATTTAATTTCATTTTAAATAACGTTTCTTCGGATGTTACAAACATTTCTATAGATGATACGCAATTTAAATTACGCCCGGATTCGCCTACAGAATATTTCATAAGACGGTGTCAAACCTTTGTAGAATGATTATTCTTTTATTAGGTACCCCCGAAGTAAATTTTTCATCACATTGAATTTTTCATTCGTTTGTACCGTAATTGTTTGGCATGCAACATAATTATTTTGAACTATTTCATTGAGTTGGGAATGTCAAACAAGCATCTAGAGTAAATACTAACTTTAATCAGAGACAAGTTCGAACGAAGGTAAAATATACCAAATGTAGAGCAAGTTAACAAATATTGTGTTAATAACCAGTAGGATCCTGTTCAAATTACAAAGTGCGCGATGAGAAATCACGCTTTAGCTTCAATGATATGCGGTCTTTGCTAATATATAGAGACACTACTCTAAACACCGGGATAAAGTTAGTCAATACTTTTCGCGATCTCAATGCGTCGATACAGTCTGGAATAGACGACTCACATTTAAGATGCGCAGAAAGAGTAATAAAATTGTGAACTTCATTAATTTTGCTTGTTTTAAATACAAATAAATGTCTGTTCTTATTCTGCGAATATATCTATGAATAAAGTTGATAAACGCGGAATTGCAAATGATGCACAGCAGTTGATGAAATATTATACATGTATACATACATAATATCACACTACATCCCCGTAAGGCAGATAGAACGGAACGCCACTTACCTCTACCAGACAAATACTTTTAGCTTTCTCCACATTCATGCATCTTATCGATTGTTGAGACCCCTAATATTGTGTTAAGAAGTTAAGATACATGCTCCTGCCAAGTTTATGCACTGCTCTGCTGCTCATATTTTCACTAAAGATTTATTTTAGAATTCTTCCATACTCCGTTCGCTCAATATGTCTAGACCATCTCAGACATCCAACTTTTAAAGTGTTTATGATCGTTACTTTTAATTGACATTATTTTCTGACATTATCTCTTATCATCTCACTTAGGGGTTTCCTGCACATTCTCCTTAATGAACTTATCTCCACTGCATTTATTTTGTTTTCATGGCTCTTCTACCAAGTTTACATTTCACTGCCATATAGCAAGATAGGTACCATGACTCCATTATGTATCTCCAACTTTCGAGAGCAATTTATTCATCCTAAAAGTTCGCTATGATTTCTTTAGAATATTACAAAAGAGAATATCACAAAATTAGAATATCACACTATTAATTAACACACTATGAATTAACTTTAGAATATCACACTATGAATTAACTTTAGAATATTACAAATGAATTAACTTTAGAATATCACAAAATGAATTAACTTTAGAATATCACAAAATGAATTAACTTTAGAATATCACAAAATTATGAATCACACTATGAATTAACTTTAAACTCACACTATGAATTAACTTTAGATTATCACAAAATTATGGATCATGGCTGTACAAATTTATACATAAGAGAGTAAAAAAATGTAATAAAAAATGGTGATTGAATGACTTTAAGACGTGGATAGTCTTTGGGTGGAAAAGGATATCACTAAGCATGCGATTAGCACTAATATTTTTTTATGAAATAGGGTATAGAAGTGATGTGATTGTACGAGTGTGAAAGTTTACATAAGCGATGTTATTAAGTACGTTTAAGAGGTATAACTAAAGCGTTTAATTTTTTAACTTACTAAAACACTTTAGTAATAGTAGCTTGTGTATGGCCACATAATTTGCTGATATTCTGTGAAAATTTTATTCTTCAAACATAACGAAACCCCTGCTTCTTGTTTAGACTGAAGGTTGCATTTTCTGTATATTTTTATGGCCGATGAAGTCAGCAAAAATGCAATGTAACTCTATCACGTTTTTTTATGTACGTTTCGCCATAAAATCTCATTTTTTGTTGGCGCATTACACCCCTCGACAGGAATAAAAGTATACACGACTGGAATGAGAGTACAAAGTATATGACGTTTTCTGTTCCTGCAAAATCCTATACATAAACTTACTGGCAAAGACGTGTCCCTGAACAGAAATTCTTGAAATTATAGTGGATACAACGATTATTGATAGGTATCCCCACCCTACAAATACGATCAAAAGACATTATAGGTATGCTTTTGTTGTGTTTCATTTGAAATTAATTTTATTCAAATTATACTCATGTGTTTTTCTATCTTGATTTGAATCTATTAATATTATTTAGCATAAAATATGAATTAGTAACATGACATTAAAAATATTGTTTTAATTTCATATTTATTCAATTTAAAGAAGATATATTTCACTTTTTTCTCGGTTACTTTTAGTTTCTCCATTTTTCATTAAATTATTTGCCTTTACCATTAATTATTTATGTAATTGATTAAGCATTTTTCTGCCATATAGTGGCCATGTTCATGTCAAGCATCGTAATTATGACCAGTATATAGTTGAAACATGTTGGATTAAGGAAATAAATTATTAGTGATCAAGACAAAGGGATTGATAAAATGTTATAAAATCTACTTTCTTTCAGCATTCACAAGGGTGCTTCACAGTATTTATTATTAAAATATTAAATATTGTTTAAATACTTAGATAGATATTTTATCCCGTTCCATGAATAAACTAAGGAAACAAGCTGTTTCTATTAGCTCGTAGTAATACCATGACTATGGGGGTGAAATAAAAAATGTTACTCACTGCTACAATCCTATACAAACTGCAAAATACGTGAAATATAAGAATTTATGGTGTTTAACGGATGTCTCTTCGTGTATGCATTGCGCAATCCCCATAACCATGTTGTACTATATAAAGCAGCACACCCTCTAAGATCTGCCATGGTTGTTAGGGTGTGTAAAAAGTATAATGGGAAAAGTCATATTACTCCGCTCCCTATTTTCATGTGCCGATTTTATTGTTTATTTTCTACACTGCAATTTTCCAGTGTGCAATAATATTCAGATAGAATAGACGCAAGGCATATTTAGCTAGGATGGGTAACTCTCGAAAAGCTACAGAATGTCTCTGAATTCTGCATTGTTGTCATGAATTCTTCGTGTATATATTTTTCTATTCAGATTTTAAATATATGTGTAAAAATACATTTAAAAAATCAATAACGGCACAAAATCTATTTAAAAAAAATACATATATTCATTCTGGACTGGTAAAGAGTGGTAAAGCTTGTATCGTTTTGGAGCAATACCACCTTTCAGTATTGTAAGCCACGTGGAATGGATTTATCCATGTTTCGTGACTAAAACTAAATAACCAGGTTTTCAATCTCTCCTCCGACTGTTACACAGCATTTACATGTGCAACTGTACAGTATGTCATAGACCCAGACGGATTGTGGTGTCATAGTGTCTCACGTGTAGTATAAGATAAAAAAATAGGAACAATTCCTGGTGTAAACGTAAAGTACGTACGGACTTCAGTATTTTCTGCAACACTTTTCTTCCAAGATCTTGCCGTTATCGTCTACGCCTCAAATCCATAGGTCGCAACTGTTATTATTACCGTCTTATTGAGGCTGATTTTTTGGCGAGATTGAAATACCATACATAAAAATTAACTGATATATGACTGACTTATATATAACTGAGACGTAAGTCTCAGTTCTCAGTTCGTGGTAATAGACCGAAGACAATGAAGTAGTAAAATAAAATTAACAAATACGTATTTATCCCCATATAGCAAAGTGTTCTCATTGAAGGCGTTTTAGTTTCAGCTCATTTTAAAGATAATTGAAATAGTGGTCTCTTACAAAAGCTCCTTTGCAGCACGTCAAAGGGTAGGCTCGAACTAACTCAGAAAGTCTACTAGCGGTCTCGGTGTCTCGTTTCACTATAACTTTCCATAATGTAGAGTTCACAATAATATTGAGGATCCATTTTGCAAAGTAACTTAAATGTAATTAAACAAAGTTTGTACACGGCTCTCCTAGAACATGGACGCTAGTTAGAGCATTCCTTTAGAGAAGTGATACGACATAACTTAGTGCAATAGTGATGGTCAGAAGCGAATCTTATTACGAAGTATAGCTAAATGTTATACGAATATATATACTTATATAAATAAAAGATATTGAAAAATCTACCGGTTTTTATCTGACTACACTATTTTTTTGTATACGGGTATATGTATTCAGCATTGTATCACATATTACCTTTTTTATCAGAAAATAATTATATGTCAAAAATATTATACATATATAACATCGGCCAAGCTCTGATAAGAGTAGGCAGAGAGAATATAGTCCCACCTGTCTCTCCTCCATGTTCATACATCCCGTCATACACGCACGAAGTTTATTGAAGCTCGTTACATTGCCTTCTTCAAGAAGTTGATAAACATGCTCCTGCCAAGTTTTCTAGGTCTTTCCCGTGCTTTGCTTCCACTTAGATTTGCACTGTAAATATATTTTAATAGTCTTTCATCTGCTCTTTTTGACTAGTTCAAACCATCTCAAACATTCGTCTTTCATTCTGTCCGTAATTGTTATTTTTAATTGGCATTCTTCCCTGAATTTTTTTTACCCTATCGTTCAGGGACTTCAACGATCTCATTATCAAAAATATTACATGTTTCAAAATATTGATTTACACTATAAAATATTTAAAAAGTTGTGGTACCGAGTATGACTTATTTGTACATAAATAAAATTACATTCGCAATACAATACATTTTATTTCAATGAACCTTGTTTTCTGAAGTACGATATGACATCATGCATCGGTTTTCCTTTGTGCGGAGTGTTCGGACGCGGTCTAGTCTTTCGGTCCCACTAAGTAATAGGAGAAAGAATTGAATTTTATCCGACACGTTTTTCGCCAAAAGGCATTTTAGAATTGCATCAAGAAAATTGGTTTGCGCCCCAAAGTGGAGATTGTTATTTTTGTTTTGTGCAACATAGGCAGCCACTGCGAAGCTCGCTCAATTCGCACACGTATCTAGTTAACTGTGTATTCTCGCTTTATAGAACCAATTTAGGTCCTTGAAACAGTCAAATATCTGTTGTGATACTGTTTGATGATATCACGTCTATCAGTAATGGAAACATTTGGCAAAAAATTCATTTATTTATCATAAAAACAATGCACTAAGATGACAAAATAGAAAACACAAGATAATGATAAACTCAATTAGGTCAAACCAAACCTCTATGATAGGTTCACAATCTAGTGTTATATTGGTATGCTTAAAAATGATTTGAATTAAACCGAAACGCGTCGCCAACTCTTTTAAGAAAGTGATAAATTACAAAGTGTAAACTCTTTCTTCCGATCATAATGGAAAATCGTAACTATCACAAAGTAACCACCGAGAACATCAAAAATAATAGAAACACTATAGCAATCAGTATTGGAGATTCTTGGAGTAGCACAGTGCAAGAAGCGATGACGGATGACTCTTCGAGTTATTTAGCAGAATGTATCATGATCCCCATACATAAGGCCAGCGATTATAAAGAACGCATTTGATTGAATTCTGATTTAAAAATATGAAATGAATTTAAAGGATTATATTCTGAATATACCATGTCGAGGTATCGGTTGAAAAAAAAATTTCTAAATGATATATATTGAAGCATTTTAACACGTTGAGAGTCAGCTGAAAACCTCTGACCAAATACAAATACACTAGATTAAATATTACAGGAAAATAATAATCGTTGAATGTTTAAAAATCGAATATTTAAGACGAAATTGAAGCATTATGCAACGTGATATCTTGCCAAACTAATCTAATATTAGCGTATATATGTAAGATGCACTTAAAACGTTTCCCTTCGGCAAACATCGTCGGTAAAGTAGAAGGCAATTGAATTCCCACTAAGGCTTCACAGAATTCGCGAGCACACTGCATTGCCCAAATGTTAGAGTTATGAATTGAAAATTGTTTGTATAACTCGCTATATTTGCTCTCGTCCTCCGCAGATATCGCTCCGCCGTTAGAAAGGCGAACTTTGAATTCGGGAACAGTTGCCAAGCGCGGGAATCCGTGTTTCCCTCCTTCGGCAGAAGAATTCCCAAGTACACTCCTATGAAACGCTTCCGCGGATACTCCGGCACTCCGGTACTCTAGCACTCCGACACTCCAGAGCTCCGCCGGCGGTGGCTGGCTTTCTGCGATAAAACTTGGGAGAATCTAGCTCCAGATAAGGTTATGGATACGGGAGCTACAATGGCTCTGCAATTGTAATAATCAATGATGCTTTGTACGTATGTATGCCGCCATCGCCCTGGGTTGCCGTTATATCTGCAAATGTATACCTATTAGATGTGCAAAGGGGGTGAAAACGCTGCGATATTACTGTGTAGTAATTTTAGAAACAATCTCGTTTCGGTCGTTGTAACATTATACTTATGATGCGTTGCACGTTATACCTGTCTGCTTTTAAAGACCTGAATGCCTTTGTTTTATAATTTAATTGTTCACACACAATATCAGTGATCATCCTTGAATACGGATTTATAATTTAAAAACCTTATATATCTACAATTAAAACTACACTCGAAAGAACATTGAAAATTTACATTGTACGAATATCGAATATGTTTCCGATTTTACATATTTTCTTTTTGAAATAATATATTTTAATTATATTCAATCTCGCAGTTCCTTGTATTATTATGAGCATATCATATTATTTACAAAGATATTCTCTTAAGTATTATTCATTTTAGCTTCTTCTCATGTAAGCAAACCGTTAAAAAATTCTTACAATTAGACACGTAATTTACTTTAAGGTGATATTAGTGCAAATTACTTACCCTTAAATTAATCATTGAACAACATTGATAAAGAGCCCTCATATTTTGTGATTAGAATGGGCGCCCAGCAATACTGTTTGGTTCAACCGCGGAGTCGACAAGTCTAAATGAAATTACGTTTTCAATTTACCAAACGTCCGAAAAATCCATAAATTTTCTGGGAGCTCTCCTCTCCTCGCGATAGCTCAATCAATATGCAAATTCTTATTCGGGTCATACATCATGCTGGAAAACTTAAACAGGCTGTTTTCTGCCAAAAGGCGTTGCGATTTAATTTATAGAGACGGAAAAATTATGAACTGGAAAGGTTAATTCAGATAAATCATTGAAGTTCAGAAGTTTTTGAACATTCCTTTTGTGAACTCTGAATCTTCGCATCGCACCTCATGCTGGGAGTTATTTAACTTTTAAATCAATAATGTTCTGAAAATAGTATCAACAATTGTCAAGGTAAGAAATATTTTTTAGACTTTTACATTTATACATTCAAATGAATGTATTTTAATAATACGGTATTTTAACAACATTTTGATGTAAGAGTCCATCTATTTTTTTAAGTGAGCCTCTGCATGGGAGTTCCACCGGGGCACACCTATCACATCCGAGGATGCTATGCAGGAGGTGTTAGTGTCAGAATAAGGAGTTGACACGAATCTTGAAGAGATCCAAGTTATAATGGAAGGGAAACAAAGACACCGGCAAGTCCTTCCACAGCCGGGCAGACTGAGACAGAAAAAAATAGACTGCCTGTTAGTTCTCATTCGAAATATGTCCTCCGCAAATTGATGATGCGACATTGCATGTCTTGTAGCTCTACTGAAATCAGCAGCCGAAGGAATCAGCACTGCTAGTTCACAGGCACACATTCCGTGATAGTACCTATAAAACAAACAGAGAATTCCCACCTTTCTCCTATGCTCCAGCGACTGAAGGTTATTTGTTAGTGCTGGATCACAGGCATCAGGCGGATGGCGCGCCTCAGGATGGAATCGATAAGATTCTATAGGTACAAAGCTGTCCCACACCATAGATGTTTTCCGAATTCATTTGTCCGAATTAGGTTTATAGAGCATGAGGAGTTGATGACTATTGAAAAACATTCGAGCTCTATATAGTACCCAACTTCCAAGAATTGAGCATCCCCCTGGCCTCGATCGCTCCCCGGAACTTGAGTTCGTCAGATAGACTGACCCCGAGTATGAATGTGTGTAATTAGTAGTATTTTAAATTAATAATTTATTCATTTTTGTAATGGATATATCGTATTAATTTCACATAAAGGACGATTTAGATTTAAAAAAAAAAACACCACTTTTTAAAACACTTTTTATTGCTACGTGCCCCATTACTTTAGATTTAGTTTCATTAGAATACTTAATCGTGGCAATTATAAAATTAGAACCGTGTCTCGTGATTTAATGATAAAGTAGCACTTAAGATAAGAAGAGGAAAGGGCAAAAAAGAAATGATACTGAAGGGTAAGACTTTGGATCTAAACTCGGTTGTGCTTGAAGTATTTCTCACATTCAGAAGAAATGAATTCAGTGTATTCTCAAATACCTTCTACAATGTAGAAGCTACTAATAACATGTAGGACCTTATACAAGAAAAAAACAACGCTACTTACTACTTTGACACCATTACTCTCCTCGTTCTATAATAGTATTTTAAATTAAATTTATTCTGCATAAAAATGTACAGAAACAAAAACCTCTTGATATCACTAACAACGCTTCATATTTGGAACAGGATACGATCAGTTACTTATGAATTAAAAAACAATTTTATGATTATGGTGGTTTTATATAATACAGTTGTTTTTCTTATTGTTGAAGAAGTTGATTTTTGCTTAGCCACTCTTAGGTCTGATAGTACATTTCTTCTCCCCAGTTTCTTATTTTCGTACGGGAGAGCATGTTCAAAATGAAATTGCATCGTTATTATTTAATATTATGTTAATACAATTGCAATTCAATCACTAATGTTTGTCCTTATCTTAAATACTTTTCACAGATGAACCCATTAAAATAGGATTTAGCTTAATCACTCTTTAAAATTTAATATTTTAAACAGGCTACCTTTCCTTGCACTTCCTTTCAAAATATTTATTAAAAATTAAAACAAAGCTCAAATAAATAGGAAAGTAAATGCGGAAATTAGCAGTATTATTATTTATTAAAGAAGGACAAACATATAAACGTAATAGAGAAAATAACAGAAAGGTTTACAAATAACTTCGTCCCGAAGTATCGCATACATAATATTTAAATTTGTCCCGAAATGAAAACACGTGCCGGGCAAATCCTTTGATAAACCAATCAGATTTATGGTGATAGATTATGCCTCGGAGATTTGATTACAATGGCGTTCGACCATCTGTGCGATTGGGTATTGAGTGAAATATATGTTTTTCCGCGTGTCCCTCGGCTTTCCCGCAATGGCCACCGGCACCACCAAACCGGAAACAGTGTGACAACCGACACAGCGCCACTCTATTTATTGCGGAGGACGAGAATATTAATAAGGGCATTAATATTGTACACAGCTCATCTGATTGAGGATAAATTGCTGTTTTATCGCTTCCGTTTGGCTAAATTCATTAACGAGTTCGTGCCGCCCGTCTGACAAATGATCCGCAATGAAGTAGTCAATATTTAAATGTAATTATAGAAACTCCTATTAAATATAGTCTGAAATAACATTTACATTTGATACTCGCATGTTTTAGCGAATAGCGAAACTGACATCCACATTAATATAGGTTCATTGATCTCAAAAAACTACTCTATCCACCGGTTTGGAAAATCTTAACATCGACGGCATGACACCTTCGTTGAAGTTGTTATGCCGAAGAAAGAAGATTTGCCCGGATTTTCGCCGGAAGACAATGTCAGTCGAGATTACCATAAATAAATACATATAATACCGTAATAATAACTATAACATCATAGCGTATCGACTTCGGTTTCGGGTTATTGTCTCGTTTGGATAACGAGTCAACTGATTTTAATTGACAAGAAAACTAGATTCATATCAAGATACAGTGTAGGTATCTGGTGGGAAAATTGACTATCGAAGGGAACAGTATCGGCTTGTATCCCTCTATATTTTACTTGTGTTCAACACCCGTAACTCAATACGCAAAATATTGAATTGCAACACTGAAGATTGATGGGTTTAATTGAAAATTCGCTTTGTGATCCAGAATGCTCTTTTATTGAAGATCTCGTAGACAGAGATTTCCTGTTATTATAGTACCTGTATCACTGACATGAGCCAGTGATAGGCAAGAAGTAATTAAATTACTGATTACAAAGAGTAATCGATTACATGTACCTGCTGTAAACCGCAAACCACATCGTTCAAAAACATGTCTCGACCATATGCTGACCATAATCATTTATGATCATGGTCAGCAAATGGCTTAAACAAATTGAATTCATTAAATAATCACACAGTATTTAAAACAAAATTAAATAGAATTATATCAAACATAAACACCTTATATGTAATACGTTCACCAAAATACAGAATAGTCAGTAAGTTCTTGATATTGAGCTGTCAAATTTCGAAACGCGTCGAAACGAAAGTGGATTTTAGGTAAAAAGTAAAAACTATTGTTATTGTTTAAAATTATTTTCCACAAAATAATCACCGAACAATTCCAAAATAACAATTCCTATTATTGCTTTTATTATTTTTGTTCTTCCTAATGTTATTGTTCTCGTTATGGTAATAATTAATTTTGTGCTTATTACGATTGTAATTATTGTTTTAGTTTTTGTTTTGATTATATTTTTTTTATCTTATACTACACATGAGACACCATAACACCACCATCCGTCTGGGTCTGTAACATACTGTACAATTGCGAATATAAATGCTGTGTAGTAGTCGAAGGAGTGATTGGAACCCTGGTTATTCAGTTCTAGACACGAAACATGGATAAATTCATTTCATGTGGCTTACAATATTGAACGGTGGTATTGCTCCAGGGCAATACAAGATTTATCAGTCTTTCCAATTCAACGTGAATGTATATTTTTAAAAGCATTTTTTGCTGTTTTCGATTTTTTTAATATCTTTAACACATATATTTAGAATCAAACCAGTGACCTCCAGCGTTCCTCCAACGCTTTATTCAAGTATCTTTAACCACTCGACCACGAAACCAATATTCTAGTTGTTTATTGGTACTAATTCTTTCAGCGCCCTTGAGGTGATATTTTCACGAAAATGGCACTATATAAATTATCCAAGTTAATAATAATAATAAATAAGAGCTGTTTAAATAAATAAATAACATTATTGTCATGCAAAATTTCACTAACAACATTCAGCCAATCGATTACAGCGAGTGTTTCCTAATAAATAAATAGGTACCAATTACACCAGTGCAAATATATCTAACGTTTTCACGAATGCATTGTATGCGATGTTCCGGTACCAACCTGGGATTTTCAACATCAAATAACTTTGTGTAATTTTTCAAACCACCCCCATGACTTACCGCTCGGCTTGTGCACACCAAGTTATTAAAGTAGAATCCTGCAAGGATTGTATCAGTGGCATTGACAGAAACGAAACAGGGAAAACAATTTCACAGGAATTGATTGAAATGGGGTAAAAAAACTTGAATAAGATAACACTGCAGGGCTGGGTTGTGGGAAAATCTCATCCCTTCAGATGCGCTACGATGATAGGAGAGTTGTATGGGATTTTCCGATATCCTTACAAAAAGATATAGGAGCGGGTTCCTGATATCCGAACATTGTTTTCAACTTTTGTCGCATTATACATTCAAGGTTGTAAAGAATACAATACATTTTTTGAAACATTTTACCCATAAATTATCGCAACAGCATTAAACTTTTTTGACTTCATACAGATTCAATCCATATCACAATTTCTGACTACATCAACCTATAGTGAACATACATGAATGAATGTGCTTATTTATAGTAAACAAACCTATAGTAAACATTTTTAATGAACGTTTGTGAAATGATAATAAACATGTTTATTTATTTATTTATTGGATGATTTATATAGCGCTGTTTCGTGATTACAAATCACCCCAAGAG
>JAPMAF010000428.1:0-14759 GCA_026537445.1 Silvatares holzenthali | reverse complement strand
GATAGAACGGTCTGGCGCTCGATCCTCTCTGCCTACCCCTTCGGGGAAACGGCGTGATGTTATAATAATAATAATAACATATATTACAAATTAAGAGCTCAGTGAAATGAGCTCAGAAAAAAATGTATTTAAAAATATATATTCACTCTGGACTAGAAAAAAGTGGTGGATCTTGTAACGTTCTGGAACAATACCAGTATTGTACGCCACGTGAAAGAATTGTACTTTTAATTCTAATAATATTTATAACATTTACTATTTTTGACCATTTCGTTTATATCTTAACTAATGTTTTTTTTTAATTATTCATTCTTTTTTGTGGCCATTTTTTTATTCATAACGAAATTATTGCAAAGCATGCACTAGAAGATGTATGAAGATAGAAGAGGCGACAAATGTATGTCAGAACATAATGTGGCGCTCGATCTTCTCTGTCTATTCATTCGGGGAAATGGGGGATAATGCATTATACTGTATTTTTTTAATGTCAATATAATTTAGTGGAATCAACGACTAAAATACATGCATGATTAATGTCTAAAATACACACTTGCGTATCCTGTAATTTACCATATTTAATGGTAAACTTTTTTGAAGAATACGATTCATTACCACGAGTTCAATAATTAATTTTCCTAACTAATCCTACAACAAATTTACTTTAATGTACGGAAAATTTACGATGCGAATGTAGAAGGTATACGACAGAGAGACCGGTCTAAGAAATCGTGGCATGAACAGATTAATCAAATTATGATTGATGGCTCTATTCGTAGTCGAAATAATCGCAGAGCATGTATAAGAAGGTGTATGAATATAGAAGAAGCAAGAGATGCATGTCAGGATAGAATGGTATGGCGCTCGACCCTCTCTGTCTACCCCTTCGGGGAAACGACATGATGGTTTAGTAATAATAATAATAATTAATACTATTTGATTGTACGCACTGATACATTGGTCTCAAGTAAAAATTATTCAATATAAATTTGGCATTAACACAGTTATTTTTTATACCATTCTACCTGGAAATTAATTCGATATCTTAAAATTTTGCTTTGGCTGAGAACATCCCTAGTGGATAAAAGCCATTACATATATTAAAAAAAAACCTTGCTGATAGTTTTTATAAGCTTTACTATATTTATACAACATACCCCTACTCGTTAGGTTGGTACTTATGAGCAATATATTTATTTTAGAACTTTTCGAGTGAATTATTGAACACGTGGGCACCATAGAATGTATTTACCGACAGGCCCAAGCAGGAAATTGAAATATCCAGCCATTTTGTTTATTTTCGCACGAAAAGAAGTGTCTTGTCGCCGTAAATTTTAGTGTAAATAGCGACGGCGAATCGTTCAATATTCGGATGCGGCTAGTGAAACAATAAAGTTTAATTTCCAAGGCGAATACATGTGGTAATCTATCAGATTCCCTCAAATAGAGGGTTGGGAAATTAGCAGACATTGGGCGAACCGCTAGCAAACACTTTGTCAAAGTGACCACCTCGTCCGCGAACAAAAGTAATCAGCAGAATTCTAATTTTAAGATCGCTAATTCGGTAAATCCGCATAATCGTTCTTCTAAAAAGTCCAAAGGACGCAATCCTCTGGCGCCGAAGGTAAATCGCTGTCAATTTTTTATTATCAGATTAGCGCATTACCGTGCGTGATATATTTATTGTCAATAACGCGCAATATTTAACCTTGTGTCTTTGTTTATATTTTATTAGTAAAATATACGTAAATAAGTAACAAAATAGTATATTGTGTGGTGTTCAGGACGTCATCGACAGTTCTGGGCGAAGCTCTCCGGTGGCGCGCCCGGCTAATATGAACCACTCGCCTGCAGCTGACAGGCAGACCGACAATGTCAGCCAGGTTGAGGAAATGGAGACTCAAGAAGGTGAGTGAATTATTACGTTACGTTCTTCAGCGTAGCAGAGCCGTTCTCGTCGCTATGTGCCGTCGCATCGTCCGTGAACTTCGTGTCGTTCTCGATAAGTAGTCACTTTATTATTTTTTTGTGTTGTCATCACACGCCGCAATATAATTTCGTAATTCGAAATGCGGCATTTCATTTGTTTTCTTCTCTGGTTTTCAAACAAAGAAGGTGTTTTTATTGTCGAAATAAATTGTCAATATGCAGTCCGATAAAATGCGTTGCCGTTTTGCCATCTGAATACAGATTTCATTCCGGACAATGGAGCACCTTTATTCTGCGCTAATAAGTTTAATGTTCTGTTTACTTTTATCTTCGTCGAATTTATCCGTTATATGAAAGAAAAAATAATAATAGATGACTGTGTGATTTTAAGCATGAATTGATTTTTATAGAACTTATACGGTCAATCGAGCATACAACTGCAGGTTACTATTTAAAAATATTACAATAGATAGTGGTCACAGTAAATAACCCCATTATTTAAATTTACAATTTATTTAAATCATTTATTTGGCATTCCATATTTGGTGGCGATGTCCACTAGACAATTTCCCTTGAGCTAATAAATGCTTAATTAATAAATGAGCTAATAAATAAGTGACAATCAAAAATTGTATATTAAATTTAGATCACGGTTTTGATGCATGATGAAATTTGGCACTTCTTACTATATTATTATGAATTTATTCTTCAGATCTTTGGTCTCTTGAGAATGAGGTAATTTCTCAATGGTACAGAGTAACAGTACATAGTTTCCATCATTATTGAATTTGCTGATGAATTGTCACAAAATATTAAAAAGGCCAGACAATGTTAAAATATGATATAAATATTAAACCTTGGATAATTACACTCTTAGTTAAAAATGAAGATGTTGTTCTTATTAGAGGAACGAACGAGTTGATACAGTTCTGCGATTGACAATGTCGCATGGAATCATTGTCAAGGTTTTATTGTAACATAATTCTGTTACATGAGCATGAACTCTGCACATTAGCATTATTCAAGTGTGATAATTACTCATGTGTATCAATAAACTCTAAGAGTGTACCACTATTTATTTACCTTGATTTTATAAGACTTCTGATTATTAGGATTATATTTATTAGCAATCAACTTCAGTACAGGAATATAATTTGTGTTAATATAATGGAGTGTTTGATCAATTATAGATAATTTACGTTGTGTAGTTTTTAAGAAGAAAATACTGCCAATTATTGTTGGTTGAACAAAATATGCTAATTTTATTTTCTCTGCCAAGTGGCGTCTCTTTTAGGTTGGAATTTCATCATTGGCATTAAGTTTTCATCGCGGTATTTTCATCAGTGATTTTATTAATAATCCTAAATAAACCATTGCCTGTTTGGCATCAGACATTTTTATATAGTTTGACAAATATATTATACTGGCGACTGTACAATTTCCTAGAAATTCTGCATTCTTTGAATGAAAGAAGCATCTGGTAGATTTTACATAATATATATGAAGATATCACATCACTTTCTGATGGGGGTAAGCAGAGAATGTAATGCAACCAGCCTCTGTCTTGATACATATTTCTTGCTTCCTCCACATTTATATATCATGCATCATGCAGGTTGTTGAGGCCCCTGACATAAACTTCGTTAAGCATTGGGAAACATGCTACTGCCAAGATCTCTGCCTTCCCAGCATATTCACTCTGTTCAATCTGTTTCACTATTCATAATTTTGCTATTTATTCTATATATCCGATATATTGAGTGTTGTTGGAATTATTGTATTGGATTTTGTAATATTTCAAATACCGTGGAATTTCTTCATTTTCTATGTAATAATATTGATTTTAATGGATAAGGATTGTTATCTTTTTCAGTGGAAACCATAGACACCCTGACTGATACGGGAGGAGGGGACATAACGGATCGTGGACCAAATGGTGAAGTCATGATGGGGCCGCAGAATCAAGATGTCGCTGGGGCTGTTATTCAGGTTCGGAAACATATTCTTTTCTTTATCACAAATTTTATTGAATACTTAATATGCAAATGAAATGATTTAGGGAAATGAGTTCTATATATAATACTTATGTCTACAACCGATATGGATATGACAGAAGGTTCACGATAAATTTCATTGTAACAGTTTATATTTAAGTAATATGTATATTCACTCTGGACTGTAAAATAATGGTAAATCTTGTATCGCCCTGGAGCAACACCACCGTTCAGTATTGTATGCCACGTGAAATCGATTTATCCATGTTTCGTGGAACTGAATAACCAGGATTTCATTCTCTCCTACTGTTACACAGCATTATATTGAATGTTACAAACGGATGAATGGTGTTTCATGTGTACATAAACAAAAGTAATGTCTGCAATATCTTGCCGCTTCCCGAAAGGGTAGGCAGAGAGTATCGAATACCATACCACTATCCTGACATACATCTCTTGACTCATTCCCCTTTTATATATTTCCTCATGCATACTCTCCGATTATTACGATTATGAACAAATCAATCAATTAGGATTTGGTTAATCTGTTTATGCCATGATTTTCTTGGACGGCCCCTGTCTCATACTTTCAACATTCATTATGTAAATTTTCTGTACTAATCTCAGTATCATTTTGTTCAATGAATTTTTCTTAATTTTGTCAATAATATTCGAACCCGCTTCACATTCATTCCTTATATCTGAATTCCTTACTCTGTCATATACTGTTTTACCACATATTCTAAGAGATCTCATTTCTCTTTCATTCCTTCTTTGCGATGCCAAAAATGCTCGCACCCCACTCCACATTCTTATATCTGAATGCTTGACTCTGTCATATATTGTTTTACCACATATTCTTCTCTCTCAGAAGAGGTCTCATTTCAACAGTGTTTATTCTACTTTCATTCCCTCTCTGCCATGTCAAAACTTCACTTCCGTTTATCAATATTGGCACCAATACTGTATGTAGTACCATCCGACTACTTTTCTTGATGTGAACGATCACTGAGTGACCTGATGGTGAGATCAGCAGAGGTCGCAGGTTGATGTAAATAATGTTTGATTTGGCTTTTGTTCTAGGATGCGGAGATGATGGATGATGAGGCGCGCCCCTCTGCCACTTTCAGATTCACAGTGCACGATTTTAGTCAGATCAAAGAGTCTGTTCTCTCCCCGCCGTGCTATGTGCGCAACCTGCCATGGAAGATTATGGTGATGCCCCGGCAGACCATGCCGGAGAACCGTCATCAGAAGTCTTTGGGCTTTTTCCTGCAGTGCAATGGGGAGAGCGAATCCAGCAGTTGGTCTTGCCACGCTGTCGCGGAGCTCAAGTTGCTCTCTCACAAACCTCTGCAGGAGCCGTTCGTTAGAAAGATCCACCATCTCTTCTACTTGTGAGTACTGATACTTCTCTATTGTTATTTATCTGTGTATTTCATTATTTTGTTTTATCTGAAGGATTACTTTCTAATAAAAAAAAATACCTTTAACCATAATATACAATATTTATTTATTATTGGCAGTAGGATGAAAGAATAAATGCTGCGGAGATGCGATTGTTAAGAAGGATATGTGGAAAAACTCTGGGTGATAGGATAAGGAATAAAAATATTAAAGAAAAATGCTAATTAAAAGTAACGAAGTGAGCATAATGAAAATTTGATGTTTAGAATATGTTGAGTGAATGGCGAATGAAAGATCAGTAAAACTAATCTACATTGCGAATCTATGGGGGAAAAAAATATGGGGAAAGTCTAAAAAAACTTAGCGGGAGCAACATGTTTCTCAACTTCTTAAAGAGGACAATGTGAGGAGCTCAAACAACTGTTGTCTGTATGATGATATATGAATGTGGAGGAGGCAAGAGGTGTGTGTTAGGATAAAAACAGGTGGCGCTCCATTCTCTTTGTCACCTCTTATCGGACGTGAAGTTATGTATGTTTATCAATGTAAATAAACAAAAATAAATAAAATTATTTGAATTAACAGTTTTTAGTAAAACTTGGAACAAATATAGATGTTCTTAAAACAGCATGTCATTCTAGAATACTTCTCGAAAGGATGTTGAATAATTGTGTGGCTACATCATGAGATAAAACGAAATGAGTATATAATATAATACACCATCACACCATTTATCTTTAGGGTAGGCAGTGAGGATTGAGTGCCATATTATTCTATTCTGACGTATAATCTTTGCCTCATTCATGTTCACACGTCTTCTAAAGCATGCTCTGCAATCATGACTACAGATCAACGTTTGGTTAACTCATTCAATGCTGAGAACGCGCCTAGCGCGTTTTGAGATATTTAGCTGAGTATTGAAAACGTGCGCAGTGCGTATACATTATAGATGTGTATAATGGTTAAATTCATCAGGATTGCTTCTTGGACATATGTCAGGACTTGGCTTGACTTGGACATGGCGTGACAATAGAGATAATCCTTGAAATGTTCAGCAATGATGGGTTAATCTGACCATGCCATGCTTTTCTTACCATAGTTTCAACATTTGTGTCATGGATCTTCCACATTAGCCTTTTGACACTTGTTCACTTTACGTGACCAAACCATCCCAATGCATTTTTCTTAATTTTATCAATCACGCTTGCACCTGCTCCACGTTCTTTTCTTTTATTCCTTGCTCTGTCATATATTGTTTCACCACATTTCCAAGAGATGTGATCTCTATAATGCTTATTCTACTTTCATTTTTCATGTCCAAGCTTCATTCCCTTACATTAAAGATGGCACTAATCCATCGCTGTGTACTGTAATTTAGACACTGATGGGTAATGTTTTGTTTGATATAGTGGTGTCTATTTCCTTGCTCACTCTATTTCCTACTTTTATATGCCTTTCAATATCACTTTAATATTTATCATCCCTCGTGAACATATTCCCAGGTCCACCAATTCTTGTTCTAATTCAATTATTAATAATTAAACAAAATGAGTAGATTTTTTAAATAAAATTAGTTTTGTATGCAACCAATCTAGCAAGAGCTGTTTTTTATTGTGCAAGATTTGAATATAAGGTCAATGAAGCAGTGAGTTGATGGTGAAATGAAAAACTTTAAACTATTATAAAATAATGAAATAAAATTATAATTTAAAATATATTAGTATAAGCAATATTCATATCGGGCTTGCATCTCAGCACAGTGAAATAATTTAAAATAATTTTTTAATTTAGACATAAAAAAATATATGTATATAAAATTATTAATAGGAATTAAAATTTAAATGGATAACAAATATAGGAAAACAAATAATTCACTCTGAGTTGGTAAAGAGTAGTGCAATACCACTGTCCAGTATTATGGGCCACATGAAATGGGTTTATTCACGTTTCGTGATTATAATTGAATATTCAAGTTTTCTTTCCTCCTACAGCATTCAGATGTGAAACTGCACTGAATGTTATTGACCCAGACGGATGGTGGTGTTCTTGGGTACATCATGTGTACTATGAGATAAAAAATTACATATTTTTCTCTAACATTTACACTATTTGCGTCAAATGCTATTTTGAAACATTCCATACTTTAAAAAAACGTTGCAAAAATAACTTTATCAGTCCTGTTTTAGAGGGTTGAAGCATGTACAAATTAGTTGAATGAAACAAGTTTTGATTTGTTTCTGATGCCATTATTTTATTACAGCAAAGAGAATGATTGGGGCTTCTCTCACTTCATGGCATGGAATGATGTGCTGGATCCGGAGAAGGGACATGTGCAAGACGACTCCATTACGTTAGAGGTTCACGTGTCCGCTGAAGCTCCACACGGAGTGTCCTGGGACTCCAAGAAGCACACTGGCTATGTTGGTAAGTGTGTGGATGGGTGGAAACTAACTGAAATGACAGATGAGAGTATGTGTAATGATAGTACTACTGCACCATATGATGTACAAGTGTGTTATCAGGTTTATATCTTAATTACTTACATAGATAAAGCATAGATTTCAATTTGTGACAGGTGTGATACTACTGTACATATTACATTAATATTTTAACTTGGATCAAGTCTGTCAAACTGATCTGATCAAACTGTGTTTGTATGGGATTGCAGGTCTCAAGAACCAGGGCGCCACATGCTATATGAACTCCCTGCTTCAGACGCTCTATTTCACCAACCAGCTCAGGAAGGCGGTATACAAGATGCCGACGGAGTCTGATGACAGTACCAGGTCTGTGGCTTTGGCCTTGCAGCGAGTGTTCCACGAACTGCAGTTTTCCGACAAGCCCGTCGGTACCAAGAAACTGACCAAGAGCTTCGGCTGGGAGACCCTCGATTCTTTTATGCAGCATGATGTGCAGGAGTTTCTAAGGGTAATAGTATTGTTTCTCAGAAAGCAATTATTTGATGAAAGGAATGCCAGTTAGTAAGGAGGATGTAATAACTTTTCGATCGCTCTCTTTTAAGGTATTATTGGACAAACTAGAAAGTAAAATGAAAGGCACTTGTGTGGAAGGGACTGTGCCTAAATTATTCGAAGGGAAAATGATATCGTACATCAAATGCAAGAATGTCAATTGCGACAGTACAAGATTGGAAACCTTTTATGACATTCAGCTCAACATTAAGGGAAAGAAAAATAGTGCGTTCCATATTATACTTATTCTACGGAGGTGGTACGGATGAACTATTTGAAATGTGTGCTCCTTGCTTATAATTAAATATTTTTGCAGTCGATGATTCGTTCAAAGATTACGTGTGCACTGAGATACTGGAAGGTGAGAATAAGTATGACGCTGGAGAGCACGGTTTGCAGGAAGCGGAGAAGGGGGTTATTTTTGCATCTTTCCCTCCCGTCCTCCACTTGCACTTGATGAGGTTCCAGTATGATCCCTTGACAGACTGCTCTGTCAAGTTCAATGATCGGTCAGTTATTTTATCTTTTATCCATTTCAACAGTAATTAACATGCAACAGAGTATACCACAACATTTTGTTATATTGTTGCAGATTTGAATTCTACGAGCACATTAATTTGGATGCCTACTTGCAAGAGAAACCATCAACTCCAGCTGATTACACGCTTCATGCTGTCCTGGTACATTCGGGAGATAATCACGGTGGACACTATGTTGTTTTTATCAACCCTAAAGGAGATGGAAAGGTATGATGATATAGGAGTATAATGATGATGTTATTATCATTATCATATATTTATGTCATTATATAATTGAATTGGTGATTATATTTCCAGTGGTGCAAGTTTGATGATGATGTAGTTTCACGATGCACAAAGCAGGAAGCTATCGATTATAACTATGGCGGTCATGATGAGGATATGGCACTAACAGTCCGTCATTGCACCAGTGCCTATATGTTGGTTTACATTAGGTATTGCATTGTTTTTTTTATTATGTACTCTTTCATTGTGATCATTGAATACTGCATCAAAACAAGGAATAGTTCTTATATACTCTATCTTATTCCATTTTAGAGATTCACAATTGAAAAATGTTCTTCAAGAATGCACTCAGGCTGATATTCCTAGTGAATTGGCAGATAGACTTAATGAAGAGAAACGTATTGAAATGGTAAGTTGAATAGTTTAATACCTTTGTATAGAGCAGTTTATCGCTTTTGTTGTTTGATATTATTGAAATAAGTTGTTGCCCACCCATCACCTACCATCATCCACCATCACCCACCCGTCTTCCAGGTAAGGAGAAAGGAGCGTACCGAAGCCCACCTGTACATGAATGTGAATGTGTTATTGGAAGACGCCTTCAACGGGCATCAAGGCAATGATCTTTATGATCCCGATAAGGCTAACTACAGAGTGTTGAGGGTATCGAAGCAGGCGACTGTGGGTCAATTTTTAGAAATGTTATCTGAAAATTTCAAATATCCCATCAAACAGTTGAGACCTTGGCCCTTCAGTGCGCGCTCTAACCATGTAAGTGTCATTACCAAATTACACTATATTTTATGTATAATCTTATTCATCGCTGGAGATATGTATGTTTATAGTGGAAGCTTGTATGTGCTCGTGTTTTCAGACCTGTCGTCCTACGTGTATGGATATTGTCAACGACCTAAACAAGACTATTCTGGATATGAATGAAAATACGCCTACTTGGTGCATCTTCTTGGAACTGTTACCTCCAGATTCAGATCTCACCACTCTTCCTCCTTTCGATAAGGACAACGACGTAGTCCTATTCTTCAAGATGTACGATCCCAAGAACAAGAAAATTCATTACTGCGGCCACCACTATCTGCCCATCTCTAACAATCTCACAGATTTGATACCTATCTTGAACAAGAGGGCTGGTATGTAATCATATTCATTTCGGAGACTTTATAGTTGTGTGTAGATCCAGCCTCCGTAGTGCTGTGGATGGAACATCTTGGAGTTCAATTCTCAGCAGAGTCCATATGCAGAATTTAATCCTTATGCGGAAATGTTGATTCAAATTCAAACAGACCGAATGGTCTCATGCTATAAAAATATGAACGAGAATTTCATTTGGAATTATATTATTAATATATTCTTGTTGATGCAAATTATTATAATTGTGACTTTGCAGGCTTCCCGCCAGAAACCGCTTTGACACTCTACGAAGAAATTAAACCTGATTTTGTGGAAAAGATCAGTAATTACAGTGATCCGCTAGAAAAGGTACTGATATAGATGATTTTATATATTTACCTTCAATAATATCCCTTCTTTTTATTGCATCCCCTGTTTTAATTGCAAGGTGCAAGGTGAGCAAATAATAATTATTCTGGTTCTATCTATTACTTCAAAATGATGTGAGCTGTTAGCAACCGACTTACTAATGTGATAATTCAGTCACAGCTGCTAGAAGGATGGATCAAAATTGAATTTGCACATTGTTATATTAATTATTATTATATTTTTGCTAGCCATTCGCTTGATTAATAACCCAATGCTCACACACAATCTTCAATTGTTGAATGCATAGATGAAGGAGTTTGCTTCATCGATTCCTTTATCTGTCATTTTTGGTAGAACGACATGACCTGTTCTCCCAGCACCGAATGCAGTTGATTTGTCACATGAGACCTAGCTAATTGCATGCTCTTTTTTGTGGAAGTCTGCGCAATTATGAAACGCTTTGCCAGCCAATGTTTTGACATTTGCCATTTGTCAAATAATGAATCTTGACCCATGTCAAGTTTACTAATGAGTCCTTCTTCACCCTATTGTGAGTCCCACCTAGTGTCATCCAGTGCTACAGACTTGCTTCAGTAGTGTCTCACATGTGAAGAGACTGATAAAAATTTCCCTGTCAAATCAATGCGCATATCATATATTGCATTCTCGGTGCAGTATGTGTGCATGTATTAATCACCACCATATTCACCAGCTCCTAGGGCTGTTTCATCACAACTTTCAGTTTATTTAATTAAATGTTCAATTATTTTGGTTTGAGATGTTGATTATTAATGTATAGTTGTTTGATAAATGCTAGCAGTGGCTAGTGTATTATTGTTTTATGTTATATATTTATACATATTATCTAACCCTTTGCGCTTCAGAAACATATTAAGTATGAGTGTGGCTTTGGCTTGCCTTTTGAAATAATTTAAGCTTTGGTGTTAGGTGCGTTGATCAATGACGTTGATTAAGTCAAAGTGATGACACACATATTGAGTGCAAAGGGTTTGTAGTGTGTGCTGTAATGTGTGATTTAATATTAACACTATATATATGAGATATGTTTATTAATTTATAATATTTATATATAAATATATGTATGGTATATGTATTGGAATAACTAACCAGAAAGGGGGGTCGGCATTTAACTTTCAAAATAGAATACATTGATTTGACTTGCCAGGTACTGGATGAGTTGATGGACGGAGACATCATCGTGTTCGAGAAGGAGGAGAAGGAAGAGGATCTGGAGCTGCCCACCTGCTTGGATTACTTCAAGTATATCTTCTTCAAGGTGGAAGTGCAGTTTGTCGATAAGACTATTCCTAACGATCCAGGGTGAGTGGCCGTGAGCTGTGCGTGGCCTGATATCGTTACATTACTGTGTAATACGAATATGAGGATACACGAGATATTTTCTGCTTGCAGTTTCACAATGGAATTATCCATGCAGATGAGCTACGATCAAATGGCCAGGGCTGTTGGACAGAGACTGAAAGTAGATCCATATTTAATTCAATTTTTCAAATGTCAGAAGTAAGTCCGTCACTTTAGTTGTATTGTTTGGTAATATTATTTACCGAGGAAATGTTTCTTTTCTTAAAGTGTTGCGTTCATTTTCAGTTATAAAGACATGCCCGGGCAGTCATTAAAGTGTTCTTACGAAGGAAATCTTAAAGAACTATTAACATACTGCAAACCAAAGTGCCCCAAAAAATTATTTTATCAATTATTAACAATCAAAGTTAATGAATTGGATAACAAAAAGCAGTTTAAATGTACTTGGGTTAGTACAATATTATTTGTTATTTGGAATAACTCACTGTATTACCCATTGTATATGATGTTACTTATCTTAGCGTCATTATTATTACCGTAACTGTTAATATTATTCAGGTCGGTCCGAACTACAAAGAAGACAAGGAATTAATTCTTTACCCCAACAAGAGCGGTCGCGTAGAGAACATCTTGGAAGAGGCGGCGAAAGTGGTGGAGCTGTCGCCGGAAGGAAGCGGCCGATTAAGGATCGTAGAGGTTTCCTGTCACAAGCTGCTGCCGGGCCCCGAGCCGGACCTCCCTCTGGACCAACTCAACTCGACGACCCCTAAGAACTTCCGCATCGAAGAGATACCTGTCGATGAGATGAATCTTAAAGTACATTATTCATTTTTATTAATTATGTCAGACTTTTACTTATCCAGATGAATATTCTTAAGTTTAGTTTTGTCGTTTCTAGGAAGATGAGATGTTGGTACCGTGCGCTCACTTCCACAAGCAGGTGTATTCCACCTTCGGTATTCCCTTTTATATTAAAGTGAAGCACCAAGAACGGTTCTTGAGTGTACAGTATCGGCTGCAGAAGAAACTCGATATTCCGGATAAGGAGTGGGATAAGGTAAGTCCCAGCCTTCAACCCCCAACACCCAACCTAGTTTATTGTTATTATCAATCAGTACACCATTGTTATTATCAATCAGTATACTTACATATTTTGGTATTGTTTTCAGTTCAAATTTGCGATAGTTTCTAATGGAAGGCCAACATTTATAACGGATGATGATTTATTGAACCTTGACGAGCTGAGAGCAAACGGTAATCAAAGTATGTTGTTTAGTTTCCTGGTCATATTTTATATGCAACATTTGCGCAATTCTCTCGTCTCGCGGACAGTCGCATAAATCAACAATTTCACTGTTAAATTCAGGCTTTGTTATTTTATTGTACTAAACGGTTGAAGATATTAAATAAAGTATTCGATATACACTAAAAAATCTGACCATGATACGTAAGCTTACAATAATATTTAGATGGGTTTTCTTAGTGGTGGGTGTTTACACCCTAAGTCTGACACTGCAGGCAGTAACACACACTGTAGTGATACTAAAAGTAAATCTCTATTTTCAGTTTGATCCATTTAACGAACAATTGTTGTAAATCATTCATAGTTTATGTTTCAACACCCACTACTAAGGAATCATTAGAGAGAATGTTTTTGGTTTGTCTTCTTTGTACGGATCTGTAAGGTGTACCACCTTACAAATCTATCTTCAAAATGAAGGTAATGAATTTAATTGATTTCATTACGATTTGGTTTTGTTTTCCTTTGTTTCTATTGTTAAGTTGATATTACAATGAAAGCTATGCATGAAGCCATCCATGGAGAGACGACTGCATGAACAGGATCTCTAGTGCAATATATGAATATTTCATGTTTATTATGCCTGTTATTAGTGTGAATGTGTTATTATAATATATTATTTGATGTATATGTGTGTGTATGTATGTGTGTTTCAGATATGGCATCACGTCCATGGATTGGGTTGGAGCATATCAACAAGACACCAAAGCGATCTCGCATCAATTATCTGGAGAAGGCTATTAAGATTTATAATTAGGCAGAAAGCAGCAAACATATAACCCAACCCGTCTTGTCCCGGTTGACTTCAATATTTATTATTTGGAATACAATGCTCGCTCAAGACTGACACACTCGCCTGGCCTGTGTACATTATACATACTATTACATATTATATACATACTATTACATTATATGTGTTGTGTTGTTATACACTCTTGTACATTGCACATGTGCAAGCTTCCACACTATACTGCACTATATCACACTACACCATGCGCGCGTGTGCATTTCACTCTATCGTCTCTCTCTTTCTCTCTTTTACCTTACCTTACTTGTAAAGGCTTTGTGCCTTGTGCGCAATAATACCGTATTCTCTATTATTTGGATTTTAGTTTGAGCACATTTCCATTTAACGTTTTGATGTGTAGATAAATTGGCTTAATGTTTCGTGCAATCACGATTTTATTTATGGTTTCTTTTCTCTGTTATATTTCTGAGAGACTAATTAATTTATACGTAAATAATTTTTCATCACAATGTATTTTCTTTTGTATAAACCTTTTATAGCTGATGTAACATTGTTTTGGCTTAATCCAGTGTAATATAGAAGTAACTCGGTAAGATGTTGCAGGCATCCAGTTATGGCAATATAGTTCTCTCTATGTATATTTCTCTATATTCTTCTGTAACTGTTACATTCTAATAACTTGTCAGTGATAATCGATTAGGTATTTGTTGAATAGATTGCATTCTTACAAGTATAATAAATAATACCAGAAAGTATAATATAAATAATACCAGAAATTATAATATAAATAATATATGTATTATATATATA
>JAPMAF010000427.1:0-14773 GCA_026537445.1 Silvatares holzenthali | reverse complement strand
CAGTAAAGGACCGAAACGCGTCGTGTTATACTCGAAAATAAATAAAGTGATAGCAACAATGCTACTTAGTATTGTTTTATTTAGTTTCTAAATAACTGACAGTCAATAAATATGAATAACCAGGTTTTTAATCTTTCCTCCGACTGATACACAGCATTTACAAGTGCAATTATACAGTATGTTACAGACCCAGATGGATGGTGGTGTCATGGTGTCTCATGTGTAGTATTTAAAAAAAGTTATGTGTTTATTTATTGGATGATTTATATTGCGCTGTTTCCCCAAGAGCGCTTTACAAATGATGTATAAATACATCCTTGGAGGTACACCTAATTTGGGCGTGATGAATTGATGTAAGTAATAATGCTACCGCTCTTAGTTTGGAGAATCCAAACTTATTTATTGCCAAGAGACTATAACGCGTGAGAACATAAAAGTGAAATGCGGCCAGTATACTTATGTATAAAAGCGCCACGGAATATCATAAAGCGGGAGTCACGTACCGGGATAATAACAATACTCCGTGAAAGATTGGCTCGCTGAGTGGTGCCGTGGATTGTCGAACAATTCCGCCGAAGGAATATGGAGACCATTTCATATTATTACCTAAAGCTTGCATTTTATTCGGTGGGGGAGTCGGCCGGTTTTTGGTTTTTCAGCGGGAGAATGGCCGCTTTGAGCTTTTTTAACGACGCGCGGGAACGATATGGATATGTTTGGAGCTTTGAGCTCTCCCATACACAGAGAAAGAGACGCCCACTGCATACATCGAAATCGTTGCAGAAATTGACGGTCAATAATATCGATTTCTCACTTATGATCTTACTATCTATTAATGATTCTAATTAAATCTCCCTCTCTCTCTTTCTCCATCCCGTCTTCCACTCAGGCCTTATTAAAATTTTAAAACAAACATTTAATATTGCAACTTATAACAATTCTTAAAATTCATATAAACAAAAAAAGCACAGATTTAATTGTAAGAAGAGAAACAAGTGAGGAGAAGACAAAGAGGGGTATCAACTTTACGCCTCTAAAGGCAGGACAACACTAAAGAATACATTGAAAAAAATACACAAGGAATAGATAAGAAAGAAAACAGCAACACATCCCTAAAGGATCTCCCAACTAAGGAGCAACATACCCTCAGATTCCGTGTACAGTATCATCTACAGTATCCCCAGCAGGCGCTGTACTGTGTACTGGCCCAGACTAAAGCCTGGCTGCCATCAGCCCGTCAGCAACACATCCCTGAGCGCGATCTCCCAGCTCAGGAGCAACACACCTTTAGATTCCGTGTACAGTGTCTACAATATCCCCAGCAAGCGCTGTACTGTATACTGGCCCGGACTCTGAAGCAGCTACCACTTAGGAATCCATGCTATTGCAAACTTCCCTAAACAACTTATACACGGAGCTAACGTCTCGCGAATGCTTTCGCCCCAGTCTTGCCGGATTCGTGGTCTAGTGGCTAAGCCACTTGACCAACACTGCAGGAGCGTCAGGAAGTGGCACTCAACATTTGTGAGTATTCTCATAGAATACATAACGTTACCATTTAAAAAAAAATCAATCGCTTGCACGTGTCGAAAATCATTGATTAATTTTAAATTAACAATTAATTTAAAAGCACCCGAATCACAGCTAGCAGATAGCCCAAACTACATTTTCAATATCTCCTCCGATTGCTACACAGTATTTACATGTGCAATTGCACTGAATGTTACAGACCCCGTTGTTGGTGTCCTAGTGTATCATGTGCAGTAAAAATAAATGAAATTGTATTTCATTTGTTATGAGTCGAATCTATAAAAATAAATCAAAAAGATATTTTATTAAGTTGTCAGGTATTATATTATGGAGATTTTTCTTCGAGTCCGTTGAGAACAGCCAGTTTTCGGACTCTACTGAAAACTTGCCTAGTGTATTACGCGGCATTAATTCTGGTGCTAGCGAAAAATAAGCGAGATACCTTAACAAAAAGTATGACGTCCTACATACTGCTCCACGGAGTACGGCTTAAGATTTGCAATAAATCCTTGTCGTATTTCAGTGGGAAGGTAATTTTTTCTTCCTTTAAAAATGAAATATCCTCAAAACGAAGTGGTTGCGTAAAATGTAGGAGAAAATATTACACTGAGATTCGTTCATCATCATCAACATGTCGATGATTAACGTGTATCGGCCTCGTGATCGAGTGGTTAAAGATACTTTACCAAAGCGTTGGAGGAACGCTGGAGGTCTAGGGTTCAAATCCCGCCGGAGTGAAAAAAAGTATGTATATGAAAATGCGTTTTCCTATTCAGGTTTCAAATATATGTGTAAACATATATTAATAAAAACAAAAACAGGAAAAAATGCATTTAAAATATATATTCACTCTGGAAAAGAGCGGTACATGTTGTATCGCCCTGGAGCAATACCACCGTTCAGTATTGTAGGCCACGTGAAATGGATTTATCCATGTTTCGTAACTAGAACTGAACAAGCAGGTTTTCAATCTCTCCTCCGACTTTGACATAGCATTTACATGTGTAATAGTATGTTACAGTCCCAGACGGATGATGGTGTCTCATGCGTAGTATTATCTATCAGTGTGAACCTGTAATAAGCTTTTTGTTCCAATCATGTATTTTTATTAATTATTTTGTAGCTGTTGGTTTGCCAAATAAATAAAAATGAAAAAAAAAAAAATGAGATATTTTTATTTTATTTATTTATTGGACTGTATTAAGTACCGAAGAAAATATAACAATTAAATAAAAGCATTGTAACAGTAGCACAAATATAAGAATAAGTAATATATATAATGTATAATTCAATGAATAGCATAACAAAATATGTAGCATAATGATGAGAAAAAATACTTAAACATTGGCAATGAATATGAAGAAAATTAAAAAACAATTTCGTATATAATGCAATATGAATTATATTTTTAACGTTTGTTTTAATTTAGTGTGTTTAATGTTCAGTAGTCCAAGGTAGTTGATCAACATGATTTGCACTGGCTCCGTTTTCCGGAAAGGGTTTCGTGCAAGGTATGCTGCTCGAGGTACAAGTGCAAGCATGACGTAGCGCCACTGTATCTCAAAGAGTTGTGTGTTCCTGATTCTCTGAACGACATCTATTGGGTAAAGGAACCAAAAAGAGACCATAAAACGAACTTCGCTTAGCAAGCATTCTCAGTGGCGGGGCCGATAGCCTGGAACGCTCTCTCGGCATCAGTGAGAAGCAGTTCGTCTGAG
This sequence comes from Silvatares holzenthali, assembly GCA_026537445.1. Classification (NCBI taxonomy): domain Eukaryota; kingdom Metazoa; phylum Arthropoda; class Insecta; order Trichoptera; family Pisuliidae; genus Silvatares; species Silvatares holzenthali. Next base: position 11,525 of record JAPMAF010000427.1, on the reverse strand, counting down.
ACGATTTTTAGAGACACATTTCTTAATTGTAATCAATTAATTAATTTATTATTGTCATTGTATAATTTGTAATTAATCATTTTATTAATTGCTGATATTTCTCAATTTGTATTAGTTATTTTCATTTATTATTGACATTTATTAATGCCAATACTATTGTAGTTGATTAATTTATTTATTGTTGGCGTTCTTTACTTCATAATTAATTAATATTTCCGTTATATTATTATTTTAATTAACTACTATAGTTTAATAAACATATATTTATAATTATAATTGAAAGAATTTTCACTTTGTTATATATAACTTTTTATTAAAAGAGTTAGCGACGCGTTTCGGTTTTAATCAAACCATTTTCAAGCACTAACTGAGGTATCTGTCTTGTTAGTTGTAAGATATACTTCGTCTGTAAGTTACAGTGTGGTAGGGGAGGTGGGCGTGGTCCAGTGTTGTGATTGTGTTGAATTGAGTGGGAATAATTTTAGAAGTGGGGAAGGGGTGAAAATGGTTTGATTAAAACCGAAACACGTCGCCCACTCTTTTGATAAAAAGTGATATATAACAAAGTGAAAACTTTTTCAATTATAATGGAAAAACGGAATTATCACAAAGTAACTACCGAGAACATAAAAAATATTAAATTACTCTGTTAAATAGAGGTGAATATAGAAGTATGCAAGCATTAAATAAACAAAGTACACTCTAGCTCAATATATTTGGTTTAATTTTCGTCCGAGTAATATCTAATCTAAATTTTAATTGAAACAATATTGGTCTGGTACGGTATATTCATTTGGCACTGATGTTGTCATTTGGACAACTGCATTATCAGTGCCAAAAGGTAAGATAGGGGATTGTTATTCGCAGCTGCCTATTTTATTTAGTTGTTTGATCATTCCATAGAGAATGTGATCTGTTAATAGTTTTCTAATAGATAGGGTTTAAATTTTGAACAATTTGTGATAATTATAGGACTTATATCACACCCACTTGAAAATTTCCTTAAAACAATGCGCTGTAAATAAATAAATGATTAACCATCGTATACCGTCTGCTCAGAAACTATTAAAATTAAGTGGAGAATTTTTGGTTCGAATCGGTTGTAGTTTGAGTATAATGAAAAAGAAGTTTATACCATAGATTGTGTTGTACATTAACGTATTTCCATACATTTGCCCTCATCTGTCCTGTATTTCCCTGGCTCAGTAGTGGTGGAAGAATTACTATACATCTCATGTAAATACAACTGGGGAATATTAATATGGTCCGAAACGATGCTTTCTTTGTATATTGTGCAATTGAAAAATATAGTGGTAGTTGTACACAATTAGAGTGCTATCATTACCAAAAGCATTCGGCGCCGTTTGCTATCCACATTGTATTGGTTAACAGTGACTATGGACATTTTTACGGCACTCGTTTTGTGAGAAATTATCTCACAGGTGTCGTTAATGCTTCCGATTGCTTCCTATAAGAAATGTGTTTTGAATAACCAATGTAATGTTGATATAAAAATGTTGTCATACACTTTGGCTGCCTTGTAAAAATTCATAGCAAATTTTAATGAAATATATTGGATGAAACGATTTCAAATAAATAGTTACATTTTATATTATTTTGACTCATAAATATTCGCTGCTAAGGTCCTAGAGAATAAGTTTTAGCTCAATTGGAGTTTGAATCTTAATCCTGGACCAATGCATCTATTCTCTTTACTTTCTTGGCTTTTTTGTTTTTACATTCAATATGGGATTTAGTCGATTCATTTTGTATATATTTTTATTAGATTAACATATTTAAAATGCATATGGCACATTATGTCTATAATTGATTGATTAAAGACATCTCGGCGTTTCTTTAATGTTTGGGTTCTTTTGAAATGAGTCTGAGTAATGTGAAATGTAATGTTGGTAGTTTTGTGTTGTTTCAATCTGATCTTTGGTAGTAATGGTCATGAATTATATTTTGAGTTAACCCCGTAGAAGAGTTTATCCGATATCGGTATACAAATTGGCTTCTGGCGATACAATTGAATGGAGACGTTTGGTAGCTGGTAGCGAAGACCGTCACAAGATTGCAAGCGGTTAGATGCCTAAGTGATAATATACTCGTATATGAAAGGGAAAAGCTAAAGGGACTTGAGCGTAACAATACACTGTAACATTATATACCGCAGATTCACGTGTCTCGGGCAGTGAGTGTGTGTTTTTGTTAAGATGCGATCGCAATGCGCCGTGGACTATTGGTTACTCAGCGAGCCGACCGGTAAGTGGAGAACATATGGTCAGTTAACATTCTTGATACAAATGAAATATGTAACGGACGGATAAAGAGAGATCGTACACGCATTGCCGTCTGGATACTGCGCCAAAAGGGAAGAGCTAATAGGGAAATAGCCAGAAGGATAATTCTGTTATCGTTTTCACATTCAATTAAATACCTATCTACTGCGTGCTATCGCCACGGGTGTGCGGAAGTATGCGAAACGGCGGAAACGTGTCCTTTTCTAAAAGAACATTCATTCGGTCAGGTAACGGGCTAAAAACGATTCGCGGTATACAGAGCGCCAAGGCTTATTCCCTATAGCTTTTCCTTTTTCTGTTGGTACTTTATGGTGATGTGTGCTGGATTTTGTGTCCCGTTGGAAGTAGAGAATCAGGTTCTGCGATGTTATATCCATCCATTCATCCATCTATTCAGTCGTCTAGTCATTCATTTATTGTTTCGCAAGTGTTGTCATCATAATGCACTCATGTTTATATCACGTCCTGAACTAGAGGATACCGTGTGGCACGAGTTGTTTGACTTTGAATGGTGCCGTTTGTATTCTGTTTGCAGATACTGCTGAGAATGACAAACTGATAATGATCACCGCAGATTTGTTTAATTCTCTATTTCCTCATGACGGAACACTGCCTCTTTATTAATCAAATATGCATGAAATCTTATATATATATGTACACATACTATGTACAATTATTTGTGCCGGATAATAGTGTTTCCTTTTTGCGCGTATTTTGCAGATGCGGACAAGACCTCGGCAAATGGGAACTCAAACGGACCGACGGAGAACGGGTACATGAAAAACGAACCGTCTGACGGGAATCCGCTCCTGGATTCTTACAACGATCCCATCGAATACAAGTACAATCCTCAGTCGGTGTCCAACAGCCCCGCCGCCGGGCGAGACTCCGACGAGAGGGACTCGCTCACGGGGCACAGGATTAGCATAAGCAAGCATCTCAAACCAAAGAACAAGAAGTTTCTGGCCAACTCGGCCAAGGCGCGTGCACGGAACCTGTTCAATCAGCTCTCCGGTCTCAACAGTCTGAATAATTTTGAAAAATTCCCGCCGGAAGGCACCGTGATGCCCATGTTAGCGTCGCAATTGTTCACGTCGGAATTGGAGCACAGAAACCTGGACCCGGAGCTGGGGCAGGCGGGGTGGTACGCGTCGCTGAATCTTAAGACTCCGCCCATGGACGAGGCCAGTGAGTCCGTTAGGGATTTTTGTTTTAAAGAAGGGGAGAACGTTTTCCGATGCAAGGTGTGCTCCCGTGTGTACACGCACATCAGCAACTTCTGCCGCCACTACGTGACATCGCACAAGAAGGACGTCAAGGTGTTCCCCTGCCCCATCTGCCTCAAGGAGTTCACGAGGAAGGACAACATGGTGGCGCACCTCAAGATTATACACAAGAACCAGGACCAGCCGTCGGCGGTCTGAGCGCGCTCGTCGAGAGGAAGGGAGAGTAGAGGTCGTATTAGAAGTGCCTGCGTTGCCTTGTAGTGTTTCCTACTCTAGAGTAATTATTTTGTAAAAGCTTCGGTGAATCTGTACGGTGTCTTTAGAGCATCCGCACTCCATAGGTAAACGTTTAAATGAACCCACATTCAGATTTTCGTTGAATACTTTCCATTATTTCAAAATTCAATCGATCGCGCGTGTTCGGGTTTTTGCTAATTGTTAAAGTGTGTCTGGTAATTTTTTTTCGATCGAATTCAAATTTATTTCTAAGCTTTTTTCGTATTTAATTATAAATGGAGTAATCGATTAACCCAAGATTTAAGGGATGCCTTGATGGTATGGCGGCTCGCCGACCGTGACAGCGCCCCGCAATTTATGTGCAATATATTTTGTGATATTCTGTGTTAACACTATTTTTGTTCACAAATCGTCGACGACAATATTCGTGAAGTGAGCATAATGATATATAATGGAAAGTATTGGCTGCGATGCATACGTTCTCACATTCTGTCGATAGTCTAACCATAAGCGATATAGGGCTTGATCATTATTTATCCTTTTGAATCGTCTGTTATTTATCTGTCCCTAACACACACATTACTCTTAATTATCTTTTATTAACGAATTTCTTTTATGACTGAGAAACGATTTCCTTCTCAACTGATATTGTTTCTTAGCGAGTTAAGACTTATGGCAAAATTCTGATCTTCTCTTAGTGAGTATTCTCAAGTTCAAAATTATTTAGATTTATCCGTGCTATTGTTTTATATTTGAAAATATTCTATTGAAATTAAAATTTTATTTTCTAAAATATTTAGCTGTCAACATTTTAAAAATTAATAGTTCAGCTCCGTTTGGTATAATTAGCTAACCATTTTATAGAACATAAACGTAAAAATCTATGTTGTTATTCGAAACAGTCTTCTGAAATGAATTCAAGAAGTAGTCTCTGAGTCTCTGCATATGTGTAGAACCCTGGATAGCTTAGTCATTTGGTACTCAAGGTCATGTATCAAAAAATTCCTTATTCTGAAATATCATAATATTTCCAGCGAAATGGTGTGGGAACGTATCGTCTCAGCATGTTACACAACACAAAAATTCTAAATTAGACATTCTGTAGCGAGAAGTTATAGTGAGGAAAACGTTGTTTTAATATTTAGAGAAATTATAAAATAGCGCAGTTACTATACTAAATAGAATCCTTTACAAAGTATCACGAAATGATATATTAGCGACTAAAAGAAATAACACACTTAAAATGTTAGCGGACAGTTTTATTTTTCTTAATAAATAGTTAGTCAGGGTAATTTATGCAACTATACTTAAAAAGAGAAAAATATATAAATAATAATATATATGATACTTAGTAATGATACAAAAAGAGCTAAATACACTTAGGAAGTAACGGAAATCAAAACAAGAATACATAGATTTAATTGTTGCAATCGTTGCGACGGTTATTTGTGGAATACAAAATTGGGTTTTGGCGAGAAGTCGCGAGTTTAAATAAAATAAAGAGAATAAATTTCATGGCCTTATCGACAACAATATTATATAATGAGTATAATGAGAGGATTGTTGACAAAAAAAATTTTTGGAAATTTTAAAAATATTTGGATGGTGCGGCGCATGTGCGCATGATGGACAATTGGACATATTCTGGATAAATTAATTAAAATATATTTATTTTCAATCTAATTTTAGGTGGACGATTCCCGCCCCTATGTTTTTTTTTGTTTTGATAGTGTAATTAAACACGGCTGCTATGATTGTGTACTTACTTATAAAGATTGTACATACAATATTTATTATCATTCTGTGTAAATCTGCTATATGGGTATTTATTGTTTTGTCTCCGTGTAAAGTCTATTTATTTACTGCTATATCACACTGACCATCGCTACAATTGCACTCAGTGCGAAATAAAATCATTTTCCCTTTTGTAATCTCATATAAACATTCAAGTTGATTGTTCCTTCAGTTTATATTCACACCATTTCCCGATGGGAGTAGAATATTGAAAGAACCGTCAACTTATCACTTGAGAAATATATTCACGCTTAACAACATTTTGGAACTGATTATAGCAATTTCAATAAATCATCAATACAAGATTTCTATATATTATATGCGAAGAATATTATTATAAATGGATAGAAGTATAGTTTTGCTTATTTAACAATTTGGCCTTTAATCCCTTACATTACCTAAGAGTTCATTCAAATCTAAGCCCATCTAACAAGAATGTCCCCTCAATATGTAAATTCGTATATGTAAATTCATTGTCCGCTAACAAAATAGCTCACCACTTAATGTTGGGCAGTTAAAAAGATCCATGTGTAAAACTGACGTGAAAATACTGAGATGGACGATGTTGTGAGACTGAACAGAATACGGGACATGTACGTAAGGGCAGTTTTGAAATAGCTCCAATATGAGCCAAATTAAAAGAGACCAGATTGATGGTGGGGTGTGTGATGAGAAGAGAAGACAAAGTAGGAAAGACATACACAAGTTTTTCTGTATGTAATATACAATAAAATTCTATTGGTGATTATTGAAATTGCCATAAGTTCTGCTAATGTTTCTAAATGCGAAAATATTTCTCAAGTGAATCTTACAATAACTTCACATTTTGATATTATTCCGTTACTTGGGTATTTAGGGATTGAACTTAGGAGATAGTATTACTCAAGGTTATTGTTTTTTTTTTTAAATATGCATTCACAACTTTATACGGAGAACTGAAATATTTTACATAACCCAAATTTGAATATGAAATCAGTGGGTTCTTTCTTAGGATTGTATTTGTGATTGACATATTCGGTTCTTGTGAGGAATCCATTTGGTCGCATTGTAAACAAATATTAGTACAAATCTGTACAATGGATATTTTTATTTATTTATTGATAACCGGTGCAGCTATTTATTTTTATCAAAAAGAAAAAATCATCAATTTCAATGGCAGTATTTTCCTTTTACAATATATTGAAGAATTCCAATATATTATTTATTAGCCTTGTTCCTATGGTTGCAGTGATTCTGTGTCACCATGTGTTGCGATACCTACCAAGATGTGTGTTAATTATTTAGTGTTATAATTATTTATTTCCAGAAGAGTCTTTCCATACTGGCCACCACTCTTTTCTCTCCTTTTTATATTCTGCAGCCAAGGTGTGTCAAATGCATAATTTAAATTTTATTTCATTAAGTATGAAATTTGTTCATTTTTGACTGCGCAAACTGTGTAGTGGAAGACTTATTAGGTAATCATTTTTAAGGTTTATCAGATATACGGATTAATTATTGGGTTGCTATCCTAACTAATGTCATAAATTTTCAGTATATCATCATAGAATATATCTCATTCAGGAAAATATATCTAGAAGATATTTAGAATTTTATTGTTTGGGGATGAAACAGTAGTTTGGTCATACTTTCAAATCTCTTTAGAGAAAGCAGATAAAACTTCAATTTAACCTTTTTTTCTTTTCAATAATCAGCTTAAATGAAGTTCTTGAGTTAGTTTTGTTTATTAGCTTTTCAAGTCTCATTCTGTGGTATGGCTACACATGTGTGTCTTCAGAGGTCATCGCCCAGCATTATTGTGCAAAGTTGATGGAGTTTAAAATAATGAAATAATTTATTTATTGAAACAAAGAATCCCTTCTGTGTTATGTATTGTAACTATGTACAACTGTTGTTTTATTATTTACTTTCACATGGCGCTACGTTTATTGTTGTTGAATATTTGTTTAATTTGTTTTATATTTATTGATATATTGTAATAGATACATACAACAATTGATAATATATTAAAATGGATCCCTTTTTAAATGTATAATGTACCTATATAAGTGAAGATTTCTACTCCTTGTTGACTTGTTTATATACTTGTTTGAGCTGTAAAGATATATTTAATATATTGATTGTTCATATTTAAAATACTATTTGCCGTGTCTCGCCCCAAATATAATGAAAACGCTAATGTAATCTGATAATTTATCCTCGAGGATTTCAGAGTATATTTTACTATGTTTGAACTCAATTTCTTGACATGTTCCTACTCAAAATATTGTCTATAATAATGTATCATCAATCAGTGATCTGCAATCTCTCTTTCTTTCTGCTTCACGTAAGCAGGTTTAATCGAGGGATCAAATAGAAATATACTTTTCAATGTTTGCAAAACAGTACACTAAAATCACTAGATAAAATTATGTTTTCTGCTACAATTAATGATTCACATGACTGTTGTCACAGTTACTTTAATCTAAAAACAAAACAAAAAAGGCATAAATATATTTTAGCTAACTAATCTGTTGAAATCAATAGCTACTTATCAGGTTGTTGCTCTGTTAGTTTGATGCTATAACAATAGCGAAATCTTAATATCTTTTTTTTTATGTATAAATTCATAATTAGTTCTTATGATGCAACTAACGGACAGATACATATTAATAAAAATCAAAACGAGAAGTATGAAAGTGTAAAAAAACCGTGAGACCTTCAACATCCATTAGTTTATGTTAAGTTGACATTGTTAACTCTACCCTCTGATTGCTAAATTTACCAAAGGGACATTCTTATACAATTGATGTAGGTCATTATATAGTTTAATCATCTTTTCATTTGGGTTTTTTCAAGAACAGGAAGGGTTATCTATCAAATTGCTTCTTTCCTGGGTAGCATTATTTTGAGGTTGTAGGCCCACTTAAGTGTGTCTGGATATATTCATATAAGTGATAATGTTATATATTCTGAATCCTCGTTTGTATAGTAGAAAAAAAATTGCAAATGTGTTTGGTTATATGGGGGTGAATATGGTAGTAATATATTTTGGGTAGAAAAACATGAATGAGTGGTAACTTTTCTGATAAATTCGAATCGGATGTACTGATGTACCGCATCGCCGCTATCTTGCTGTTAGAATAAAATAATACTTAATATTATTATTGGTCGGTTATCGAGTGTTGAAGATTTATATTTTTTATTAAATATAAATTAATTAATTGTGTAACGGGAACGGTATAATGGCTTCCTTAGCTTTGCAGTTGTGATTGTGATAAAGACACGATGTCCTCTTGCCGGATATTATTTAATTGACTGAAATAAATCTGTCTCAGTTGTTCGGTGTTGACATCAAATAATACTTCTTCAATTGTCTTTAAGAATATTCTGTCATATTACATATTATTTCAAAGGTTTCGTATATTTAGAAATCTGATTATTTTGAAAACATTGAAAAATTAAAGTATAATAAAGATAGATAACTAACGAATCGCGCGGGTCTTTGGTCTATTGAGTATTCTATTGTCTATTGAATCAGGCTTATATGTAACTAAAAACAAATTATTATACAATGTTTGTTAATGTAGATTTTTTTCGCAAAACATTTCTTTAGCTTATTAAATTTCTTAGAGACATCTGCAATATTTACATAATAGTAGATTTGGTCGTATGTAAAAAAGAATGATTTTTGGCACGAAAGTTTTGACAGTTAAACATTATTTTATTTCTAAACATGTCTCGCTAAAACAATGAATATATAAATCTTCGTAAATTTTTCTAGTGCTAGCCATGTGCCTTGCCCTATATATTAAGTAGGTGTTTTTAAATCAAATTGTTGTAAAAGTGTATCTTTCGAATTTTTGAACAACCGAAAAATGATAATAAAAAAATACTAAAATAATAAATAATATGAATTAGCTGTTGGGACCAACATTTTCTAACCAGTATATTCAAATTTGTTTGTAATCTGTAGATCCAGTTTGAAATTTTTATAAAAATGATTTACGGGAATTAAAAATGATCTGTTCCTGAAATTGAGGATTGTTGAAGATTTCATTTTTAAAATTTAGATGGATACCGAAAATTCATTGGTCTATTGGAATTTCTGCAAAACGTCAGTTCAAAACTGTACAAAATAAATGCCTTGTCAAATATTAGTAATAGTAAAATGGCAAGAAAAATTTGTCCTTTAGATTCGAACCTGTATATTATAGTCAATACATGAATTGTTAAAAATAATTGTTTAGATCCGTTACATTTTTCAATTTAAAGATAATTATTCTGCTTATTTGAGTTGTGGTGCGAATTCGTTCTTCAGTCATTGACCTCACGTCTGAAGGTATTGTGGGTCTGCATACTCTATTTATTAGTCTTCTCTAGACTGTCAAAGTATCGTCTTATAAACTGCACTGTTATTTAATTAATTCATTTGAATAACTGCTTTGTGGTCTGTTTCACATTGAGATATATTTAGCGAAAGAAGCTAGAGTTAATGTCTCTCAGTTTAAGACAATCAGAATGCATCACGTCTCGAATATCTAGCTTTTATTGTTGAAGTATTTGCTTTATGGAGGAAGATTTAACCAGTCTTATATTTTGATTATCATCATCATAAGCGTGGCTGAATTTTGTAATTTTCTCCGCGGCTAACATCCGTATAACATTCCATATGGTCATTGTTTTGTTATAATATGAGCGAGATCATCTTTCCATGATTTTTCCACATTTGTTTTTGACAGTTTTTCTATAAAAATATGTTGAGGTGATGAGCCCTCAGCCCAAACCCCCAACTGGGGAGGATTAGGGTTATTTTATTCTTTACGGTTTTCCTTCCCTCATCTAAATTATATGCATCAAATTAAATAGTTTAGAATCTAAAGACATGTGTTTTACATTGATATATTCTTGGCGGTTTACAATTCGGTTTTATTACAATCACAACTGCAAAGTGAACGTTTGAAAGGAGATTATTAGAAGACTTTTAAAAAATTTCTCGATTGCCTTAGATGAAATATATATATATATATATTATTGAAATGCTTATTAAAAGTATAAATATATATATTGATAAGTTGGGGAAAAAAAAATCGTGGTGATATTTTATAGAATATAAATTTTCGAAAAAAAATCTGATACAAGACTGTAGAATCACATTTTCGGGATCGGATGACTACGTCAGGGGTTAATTATTAAACTTTTAATAATCGCGACCCCGTTATTTTGATTGGATACTGTTGTAAAAAAAAGGCGAGTTTATTGTATAATGTAAGGATGTTTTTAAACGAATATAAACTGTTGGAAATATATTACCTCCCTGTAATTTTTTTTTATTGTAAAAAAAAAATGGGAGACACAGACGAAATGAAATTATTAAACCATGTGCCCTATCTACACTCACCTTAGTTAGTAAAGACGGTAAAATAAAATCAATTGTCTTAACTCTAAATAACTTCTTATAGATGCATTTCCGATTGTCCAAATCGAATGGCAGTTTTCTTAAACTACGGTGGCCGTCTGTTGATTCCAATAGATGGCATGCTTTAAAAAGCAATATGGACTTTAAGTACCGTTGTGGTTTTTAAAAACAGCCGGCGTTCGGTTTCTATTATCTGGAATCCATTGTTAATTAATTATTTATTTTGTTGTAATTCTTAACTTAGTTGATATGTATAATGAATTATTTCATCCAACGTGTAATTTTATTTTATTATGTGAAACATACTTTATGTACCTATGCTGGATGATGTAGGGTAGACAAATAAGATGATGAGGCACTCGGGTAGGACGGCGTGAATGAATTAAAAAATAAATTTTGCCGCCGCAACTCTTTTCAACGCTGTTCAACCTGCCCTGGGGCCTTGGTCTTCTCACTTACTATATTTAAAGAAAAATACTTAAAATGATTATCAAGTTCATTTAAATTATTGTATGAATTATTATTTGAATGTTTAACTATTTTAGGTGATTGGAGTACATATATATA
>JAPMAF010000425.1:0-14789 GCA_026537445.1 Silvatares holzenthali | reverse complement strand
ACACTGCAATGTGGTCCGAAACGTTGGCAAACAAAATGTCACAACACGACATGACTACCCAAAAGTCTTTGACTTGGCAGAAGCATGTTTCTCAGCTTTTTAACGGAGGCAATGTTGAACGCATGAACCGTAACATCCGCCGTGCATGTATGACGAGATGCATGAACGTGAAGGAAGCATGGATTGTGTGTCAGGGCAGAGATAAGTGGCACTCTCATTCTCTCTGTCTACCCCTATCGCGCAGTATGTGTGTATTTATGTAAACTGTAAATTGGTTGTATTGTAGAAAATGTACATTAAATTATGCTTCAGCAGAGACTTGAAACGTGTACAAATTCCCATATTCTAACATTAATCTCTACTCAAACAAAGGAATACAGTTTGTTATTAAAGATAGTTGCAGTAATCATTATGACATATTGTTAGGAGCTAATGACACCAGTCATTAAAATTAGCTTAACTCCCTCAAACTGGTCGATATCCAAGCATAATTTATCGTTCTGAGTATAGTCATTACTTTTTCTGCAATGTTTCATTGTACGACTAAACATAGAACGCATTACTAGTTGAACACTACAACATTGTATAAAATAATATACGCAACATAATGTTTTATTTTATTTTATTAAGTAAATAGAAATGGTCCTAATCATCATTTAGTTCGAATTTTTATCATTATTTTTGTGTGTAGTTTTTGTAACTGGTTGCTGTTTTTTTCTTTATTTTTTTTTTATCTTTTCTTGGCCTTCTTCTGTAATGGCGCTACAATCCAAATTGAACCTTAGCCTCCTTTAATTATTGCCTCCAAATCCTCCTGTCCTATTGTCTTCCAGTTTGCTATCGGAGGCGATATTGAAAACCTGGTTATTCAGTTCTAGTCACGAGAAATGGATAAAACCATTTCACGTGGCTTATAATACTGATCAGTAGTATTACTCCAGGGCGATAAAAGATCTACTCTTTTTCAGTCCAGAGTGAATATACATTTTTGAATAAATTTTTTTCTGTTTTAATTTTTATTGAAATATATTTTACACACATATTTTCTGATTATATAAATTCTTCTCATATACATCTGAATCGAAAAACGCATTTGTTTAAATTGAACAAATGCATTTTTAAATAATCAAAGTGCCTCGTGGTCGAGTGGTTAAGACACTTGACTAAAGCGTTGGAGGAACGTAAGTCGTGGTTTCGAATCCCGTCGAAGTGAAGAAAAAATATTTAAAATTGCGATTTTTGATTCAGATTTTAAAAATATACATGTTAAAATATATTTTAAAAAATCAAAAATACAAAAAATGCGTTTAAAAATATGTATTCACTTTGGACTGGAAAAGAGTGGTAGATCTAGTATCTGCAGCACCCTTGAGGTGATTTTCTCAGGAAAACGGCTCTATACCATATAAGTTTTCCACGTTAATAATAATTATAATAATAATAATCACCCTGGAGCAATACCACCGTTCAGTATTATAAGCCAAGTGAAATCCATGTTATCCATGTTTCGTGACTAGAGCTGAATAACCAAGTTTTCAATGTCTCTTCCGACTGCTACACAGCATTTTTATGAACAATTGCATTGAATGTTACGGTCCAGACGGACGGTGGTCTAATGGTGTCTCATATATAGTATAAAATAAAAAAACTCGACCATGTCACCGATAACGATTGACTGAATTCATTTCACAAATGGACACCAATTTAAAAATGAAATTACTTCAATTATAGTGCATTATTTTATATTGTGACTTTCGTTCTAATATATATAGCCTTTCCGATCATAATTGACCGAGTGTGTTGGGTGCTTTCAAATTGCACTCTCGCAGGAAAAATCGTGGATATGTTTTGTCATATTTTGCAATTACGTGCAATAAATATGTACAAAAAGGGGTTGGTCGTGCATGCATATGTACAAAAAGGGGTTGTTCGTGTACGTGTTTCCATGTTTCTAATTTGATATTCCTGGAGGGGCTCGTAATATCGCATAATTACAAACCTCTTTTCATTCTCTTTCCAGGATTTCAGTAGATTTAGATCACGAATGTCGTCCTTATTAGTCATGATGATGGCTCTGAAATAATAAAACACTTTAACAACTTCGTTAACAATGCAACAGCGCCCATTCGTATGCCTGGGAAGTATGTTCACGAGGGATGGTAAGTGTGAAAGTGATATCGAAAGGCGCGTGAAAGCAGAGAATAGAGTGAATGGTGCATTAAACGCTGTTATATCAAACAAGAAGCTATCCAAGAGTGGTCGAATGGTAATGCTTAACGGAGCATTGGTGCCAACTTTGATGTACGGAAGTGAAACGTGAACATGGCAGAGAAGGAATGAAAGCAAAATTAATGCCGTTGAGATGAAATCTCTTAGAAGAATGTGTGATAAAACAGTGTATGACAGAGTAAAGAATTCAGATATTATATAAGGAAAGAGTGTAAAGCGGGTACGAGCGTTTTTGATAAAATGAAGAGAAATTCCCTGAGATCGTTTGGGCAAGTTGAACGAATAGATACAGAGAAGTTGAACGAATAGATGTAGAAGGTATGCGATAAAGGGGCCACTCAAGAAAATCGTAGCAAAAACTCTTGAATAGATTCCAAGTTGTGACCTCCAGCGATATGTTCTAACCACTAGAGCGCGAGGTTAGCAGAATAATCTTGCTGGTGATCGTCTACTAGGTCGTCTATTAGACCTTTCCATTATCAGGTACCACTAGCTTTACCAGATCTCCATGCCTCCTGATTACGAAACCAAAATAAGACAGCAGCATTATTTTCCTATTTAATCGGTGTGGTAGAAAGCCGTTCTCTGGTGTCCAGTTCCTCCAGAATGGACACATTTCTCCTCCTAGTATTCAAAGATATTCGTGGCATTCGCCCCCGGTACATCTTCTCAGGTGTCCAACATTTTCTTCTTAGGTTAATATAAACGAAATCAATGGTATTTGACGAGCGAGACGGAACAACTAAGTGTAAAATAAAATAATTCATTTGCCTGGGATGAATGATAATGTGGAATGGAATATATGGAATATAACGGGGCAAAACGCTGGTATTTCAAATACTATGTATAGAAAATAGAAACTGTTGATGATTTTCAATTTAAAATATATTTGATGAAAAACTGGTTTTAATTGCATTTTCGCATGGATGCGTTTTCGAGCGCAGGCATTAAGCAGAGAAGGGTTAAGAGTGCCTGGGAAATTGTATTGATTTTTGTTTGATTGCGCATGTGCATTACCCGCATACTCCCCCAAGCGGCCTGGGATGCATCTCACACCATTGCACTAATTCCGTTGCCTGGTTTCCTTTGTCCTAATTCAATCATCAGCATCAATTTTAATCAAAAGCAAAATCAGCTAACATCGGACTCAAGAAACAATCAACGTATAATGCAATTTCCTCGAAGGGTAAAAAATAGAACGCCACACCATTCCAACCCGACATACATAGTGTGGTGCAACTAACACAATCGACAATAATATAAGCTAGGTAGTTTCATGAATCTAGAATTTTCCAAACGCATCGCCCAGAACGGCAAACCTCTGGAAGATTCTAGAAGTAGTTCACATACAGCAGAGAATACAATATTGTCACCGCAATAATCCATTTTAGAAGAATATTCACTCTCGCCTATATAAAGAATCGCGTAACACAATATGACAGAGTTAATCATCACTTTCCTACCTGAGACAACCGTCTCCCTGTCGCCTCGGCTATCTATTCGTACAACGTCTTTTCGGGAACCGACTCCCTCGACCGCGAAATCGTTCGCCGCGACACATTCACCGTCACTGTACACTGCTATCTCTACACTGTGTATTCGGAGAATAAAGAACATTGGAAATTACGTCTACTCTCATCATTTATATTAGCAGGGCAACCGCACCCGCTAAAATATCTTAGAGAGACAAAAACTTTATGTTGTGTTCGTGTTGTGACATTTTCTTTTCCCACGTTTCGGACCATTTTGCAGCGTCCATCTTTACGGAGAGTCTGTGTCAGAAACAGTCGGTTGACTTTTCATATAGAATAATAAATCACAATACGATATGTATTGTGATTTATATAATTTTTGTTTTGGCTGTCGATTTTCGTTCAAATAAATAAATAACCGCACAAAAGTCTTTGACGTGTCTCTTTTGGTCGTGAAAGCCTACGATACTTATACATCTCTTGCTTCATTCACTTTCATATATCTCCCCACGCATGCAGCAGAACCGTCCATTCAATTTTAGTTGACATGTAAATATTGTGTAAATGTTGTGTAGCAGTAGAAGGAAAGAAAGAAAACCTGGTATATCAGTTCTAGTCACGAAACATTGATAAATCCATTTCACCCGCACCACATTCTTTCCTTATATCGGAATTCCTTACTCTGTCATGTACGGTTTCACCACACATTCTTCTAAGAGATCTCGTTTAATCATCAATTATCCTACTTTCATGCCTTCTCTGCCATGCCCAAGCTTCACTTCCGTACATCTAAGTTTTCACTAATACTCCGCAATGCATGCAATCCGACCACTCTTGGATAAATTTTTGTTTGATATAACAACGTTTAGTGAACGGTACTATTTTAACTTACCTTAATTTAATGTTCTTTTTCTTGTTCAATCGGTGAATATCGACCGGATTAGATATGATGGCAATGTTTCCTATTTCCATATCGCGGTCATCAAGGTCTGCCATCTTTACCTTCTGCCTGTGTTTGGAACCCCCACTCCTCGTTTCGTTGCTCCTTTTAGTATCGCCTCTTTTCGCCACCCTCTTGTTCTTGCCTCGTTTAGTTTCTGAATGGACTACGTACAGACGATATATCTGAAGCAAAATTACCTGAAACACGTAAATTGGATACTGGGAAGTTTGTAGTGCTACTAACATTTTCGACAATAATATAAGTGAGGTAGTTTAATACATTTAGAATCTTCCAATCGCATCGCCCAGAACGGTAAACCTCTGGAAGATTCTAGAGGCAGTTCACCTACCTCAGAGAATACAGTATTGTCACCGCAATAATCCATTCTAGAAGTATTCACGCTCGCTTATATAAAGAGCTGCGTAACGCAATATGTCAGAATTAGATCATCAAATTCCTACCTGAGACAACCGGCTATCTATTCGCACAACGTCTTTTCGGGACTCCCTCGACCGCGTAATCTTTCGCCGCGACACATTCACCGTACTGCCATCTCTACACTGTGTATTCGGAGAATAAAGAACATTGGAAATTACGTCTACTCTCATCATTTATATTAGCAGGGCAAACGCGAGCGCTAAAAGTTAAATACTGTTAGTTAAGAAACTTCAACTTTAATTCTGCCCATGACTGTTATTTTCAACTGGCATCCTTTTTACAGTTTTAATTACTCATCTCCCCTGCATTTATTCTGCTTACATCCTTCTTCTGCCTAGTCCACGTTACTCTATTATGTATCGCCAACTGCGAATCTTTCGAGAGCAAATAATTGCTAAATATAGAGTGTATGACACCATTCACGTGCAGTGACTCTTCTATCGATATCTTCGACCGATCTACCGTCCCTAGTGAACCTATAGCCAAGATAAGTAAACTGTTGTAAGCTTCTTAATAATCGCAGAGCATGCACGAGGAGCATGTATGAAGGTAGACGAGGCACACAATGTAGGTATGTCAAGATAGAATATCGTGGCTGTTGGTCCTCACTTATTTTTTTTATCTTATACTACACATGAGACATTAAGACCTCACTATTAGTCCTCGCTACCTTCAGTCTGCTGCTGCATGCCTCAGTACATTATTTCCGTTCTCCCAGTCATTCTCCTTTCGCTATCCCTCATTTCTCAACAAACCTTGGCGCCTACATACATGCCCAGTACCAGGGCTGCGCGTCTTCCTAACAACCTATCGAATGCCTTGGATATATTTCACGACCCACTATCACGTATTATGGATCCATTGCGTCTCTCCGTATTATCATAAATCCTTATTCCTCTGTCCCTATCCCTTGATAACCGTCTCTTCCTTTTTACTTCTACCTACCACCCTTTTGCTTTACTTAACTTGTATTTGCTTTTTCCATATTATCTATTATTTATTTTTTCATCTCGTTGTTCTATACTTTTTTGATTTTGTTGTATGTATATTTTAATTTTCTTTTCAATATCAAAACATTTTTATATTTGGTATATTGTACTGTTAAATAAATAAATAACATTTTTATTATTACAAGCAAAATCTGTCACTTGTTTCGGACACTAGCTGTTCACGGAGGTCTGGAAACCTGTCGTTGGTTCATCACTTTCGAGAATTATAAACAAAGTGTTAAATTAAAGTTAACTTTGCGCAATAACCGTGTTTTAAATCGACTGCGGTCGCCATAGGTCCGCAACTAAAGCGATGACCTACCTGCGAGCAAGTAATGAGAGCAAAAACATCAATCAAGAGTAGTTCGCGTTTGGAAAGTGCAGAGAAAGTTATCAAAAGTACGTCGTTTCGTCCGATACAATAAACAACGATTTCAAGCGTGTAACGTTAAAAAACGCTGTCACTATTTGTTTTCGGTCGCCTTCCGCGCAAACTTTACAGCCTGTTTACGACGTTCATTAATTAAAAATGCAAATATAAAACACGTAACACAACTCGGTAACCAGTCGAGGAATCGAGCAATAAAAACAGTAAATAAAAATACATTTGAAAAAATGTTTGACTCACCTGAATCATAAAATCTTGCTGTGTTTTTATCGTGTCGAACGGGTATTTCGACAAAGTTTTAACGTTGCCAACGCTTCACCAAACATGTCCATCCATCGGCACAACAGTCGAGATTATCAAACTTCTCAGAAAACATTGTTTATCGGTTTCAAAACGACACTAACACTTCGTACCTGGTAGGTGTTTTTAATTGTCAATATTATGCTGTGATTGTCGCCGATTTCGGCGCGTTTGTTCGCCGTTTCGTAAAATAAAACGTGCTGGATCATATCACCCGAAGCACTTCGGTTGGTACGCGGACATTTTCGAATGTTTTAAGTGAGGAATCACCGACGCCAAATATGACACTTCCATATACCGAGTATCGTAGCCCGCCGCGCTCGCAGACGGTTCTATTTTACCTACTGTACACCTTCAGTATACCTTGGATTTGTATACAACTCGGATATTCCATAGACACGTGCACACTCGCAGACTGCCAACTGCTATGGCGGTCGATATTTGCGAAATATTTCGCAATATTTTGTCCACAGTCAAAACTTTTTTTTATTTAGTATTATTGCGGCCTTCACTAACTCAACCGTTACGAAGACCAATCTTAATGATCTCAAATTTTTATGCAATTCAATTTCATGCATATAGGTAGAACAATATTTACAATTAGCAACGATGAGGTATTAATTTATTTATTAACGTACATGATACCAAGGAAAAAAGTATACAAAGTATTAAATGTAGATATAAACAAAGCCAAAATATTAAAATATATATAGCAAAACATATACATACATAACAGAAATATGCATAACTATTCAGAGTAAAAAATATATACTATAAAAGTGTTATGTCGTGACAAAAGTAAAACATAATCAGTGATACAATACCGAGCAGCTATATATACACAAGTACGTTGATAAGGGGCAAAGTATACTGTAATTTACTGGGGCATGCATACTGATGCTATCGAGGATTGATGGATTATGAATGTTACCTCTTAGCAACATAATAAAATGCTGCATTAGGTGATGAGATCTGCGCGCTTCTAGGGAATTGAAAGATAACATGTATAAGAGGAATCTGGAAGGGAAATATTCGAAGGTGTTATAATTGATGGGGTAGTGTCCGAATGTTGGAAGATACAGATAGCGAAGAAATTGTTTGTGGACCCGTTCCAGGGATGCGCAGCAGCAGGCCTCATGCGGATCCATATAATGGAACCGTATTCGAGGATAGTAAGAACTAGGGTGATATAGGGAGAGCGGAGAACATTCAGATTTTTAAAGAGGCGAGATTGTCGTACAATAAAACTGTGGGATTTATTGACACGGTATTGTACAGAAAGGATATGTTCGTGGAAATTAATTGAAAGTTTATTGAAATTAATTGAAGGTTGTATTGATAGGTAGCGGTAATCCTTAGTTAATGAAAAGCTTTGCTATTACACTACTCATTAGAAGCGAGTATTAAGTAATATAATAAGGCATATTCTAATGTATATTATAATAATATTCCAATGTTGAAAGCATCTCAAACAGCAAATTTGATTGCTTGAATAATTAATTCATTTCTTTCGATTGAATCAAAACTACAATAACATATAATGAAAATAGTTCGATTTTTTTTAATATAAACAAAAGATTATTTTAGGCTTTTTACTGATTGATTATTTTTTACACTGTCTTACTCACTGTGTGTCCTTACAATTCCTCGAAAAATAATGTATGACAGAGTAAGAAATACAGACATAAAGAAATACTGTGAAGAGTATGTGAGCGTTATTGATGTAATTCAGAAAGAATCGTTCAGATAAGAGTGAATAGATATAGAGATTACTACGGAAAATTTACATGAAGTAAATGAGCCCTCAAAACCGTGATATGATCAAATCAACCAAATTCTAATCTGTGGCCCTGTTCGTAATTATAATAATCGCAGAGCATGCATGAGAAGATGAACGTAGATGAGGCAAAGGATATACGTCAGAATAGAGTAGTATTATACTCGATGCCCTCTACCTACCCCTTCGGAGAAACGACGTGATTGTAAACTATATTATATAATCATTAAATTTCCCAACCTTCAGCGCTTTTAGTTTTCCACACTACTCTCCCCTTAAAACCAACTTTATTATACGTAGAGAAAGTATTTATTTATATTATAAATCGATATCACCAATGTTTACAATATTGCGAATATATACCAGTCAAGATTATATTCAGAAATCAAATGTCCAGAAGCCATGGATTGAAAAAGAATAGCACTAAAATTTTAAACGTGCATTTACAAAAGGGTAAACACGTTAAATTAAATAAAAACGATATTTATGGGACACCCACTAAAATTATTACTAAAAGTTATTGAAATGAGATCTCTTAAAATGAAATATACCACAGAATAAGATATACAAGTATAAGGAAAGGTTGTGGAGCGGCTGCAACCATAATTAATGAAATCAAAATCTATTTGACATGCAGACAGTTATTGAGAGGCCAATACAGAAGATTCACGACGCGAATGTAGAAGGACCGATGTCGAAAAATCATTCAAGCGCCATGGCATGATTAGAATCAACAACACTTTTATCGATGGCCCTATTTGAAGACGTAATAATTGCAAAACATACGTGAGAAGCCGTATAAACTTAGAGGAAGCAAGGGATGTGTAGAATGGTGTAGCTGCCGCTCTGTAACTTATATAGACCACAATACATATTGAGAAAATACCTAAATTGGCATATTTTTAGAATGGGCAACAATAATTTGCTTCCAGGCAACACTCACTAGTTCGCCAATCGATGTCAATTCAGATCTGACGTCTGCGCCGCGGTTCGCCATTGCTTGCCGAAATTTCGTGCGTGTAATTGCGCCGTTGTGTTAAATGTGTTACTTTATTTCGGTAGAGTCTATTTACTTTAAAATAATGCCATCTTAAAACATCACGCAGCGAACCAAAGGTCAGTGGGCGAAACTCAATCGATCGCTTTTATTTTGAGTTAATATTGTCATCATTCTTTCAAAGCTTTTCGCACTCTTATGTACGTGTATCACTATTTCGGTTGTTTTGTCAACACGACGAATTTTCAATGTCAAACTGGTCGCTGATCAGCGATCAGCATTTTATTCATGAATAGCTTAAGTAATTATGTGTAGTAACAGTAATGAGTTAAGTGTTATTGTTCCGGGATTACTCATCCCTTTTTGAGTATATTCAATCAATATTCATGCACTTTTATTCTGCCTACATACGTGTGAACGTTTGAAGGACAGCTTTGGCAAATGCATTTATGTAATATTATCATTGAATACAAGATAATTTCATTGATTTCAGGTGTAATATGAACAAATCAAAAACACAGATGGCTGACATCTATGACTTGGGAATCAGTCAGTCTAACAATATCCCCCAATCAAAGGCTGAATACAACAATAAACTTGCAGAAACCTGCAACCCGACAGAAATGTATCAACACATTAAGAATTCAGATTTCGATTATTCGGAATTGAAAGATGCTTCCATGAACTCATTCGAGCCTTCAAACAAAACTGTAGATGCTAACGACGTGTGTAAATTATCTCACACTGATGTGACAGATAACAAGGGGAAATGTGGGAAAAACTTGCCAGCGGATTTACATCTGCAACTGACTGGCACCATGGTTTCTAGCATCTGCAGTTCTCTAGCGGAGACGCCAGGCGATTCCGGAGTTCTGTGTCTCGACAGCGAGACTTCGGAACTCACCGGTGAATATCCTCCAGGAATGTCTCTTAGCTTAGTAGAAGCGGAAGAGCTGCTCTGCGATAACCCAGGAACAGAAGATAAATATTCGGAAGCCGACAAACCCAAAGCTATTCTGCTCAGGAACAAATCTATTGATTTGGAAGACGTCATGACTCAAAGTGATATCGAGAATCAGAACATCACCCCTCCAATGTACGAATTTGACGCTTCTGAAACATTAAAGAATATCTCTAAAGCTTCTTGTGATAAACTACGCGATTCTTTACCAGATGTCGTAAAAAGCTCATCTCATGATCCAAGTTCAAAGTCTGCCATGTTGCAGAAGACGACTTCTTTCGAACTGTGCTCCGCTCAATCGTCCACTTCCACAGGTACAAAACCCAAAAGCATCATGGAGTCTATGAAATCCGGATCGGACGACATAGTCTATAGAAGAAAATGCAATAAGAAATCATCTAACTCTACTCAACCGAAGAAACGTGTGTCTTTCCACGAGGACATATTGAACAATACAAAAACAGATAACATTCATATTGAGCACGGTTTCGTAATGTATAGACCGGAAGCATCCATGAGTTACTTCTCCGGCAACAACTTGAAAAAGTTGAGCAATATTAACAATCGGTATTCGTGGTGCAATGCCGGAGATAGCAAGATGTTTGACTCCTATCAGCTGATGGGGCGCAACACCAGATCGGATGTGCTCACATACGGAAGAACAGATGTGAGCGGTTATCCTGACAAAAGTGGTATTTATGAATATCAAAGTGACAATTACCTAACGAAAAGCTCAACTAAATCGTGTGATTCAGATCATTGCGTTAACAAAGTGAACACCTGTAAGTGTCCGAAGGACGAATTGTCCCCTGTTGATCAGAGACAACTGTATATGTGTAGCTGCAACAGTTCCGATTCTAACCTTAGCTCCGAATCTGAAACATCTTCAAGCCAAACTCTGTCGTTTGATTCGGATACCAACATCAAGTACAACAACGGCGTTGTCAAAAAATGTGACAGTGCGCAAAAATCTTATTCTTGCGATTGCATTGAGAATAACGTAACTAGCTCACGACCCATGATGAGAACAATGTATTTTTCCGATGCCGACATCAATAACCATGCAGATTTGAATAATGATGAGCCTCAGTTACAGATGAGTGAAATATTACCGCGAGCGAGCTGTTTGAAAAAGTCTTCCTTGAAAAAGAAACGATACATTCGCACTGACATCATTGAGGAACATGATTCCAAAAACAATGGTGGTGAAAGCAGAAGAACCATGAGAAGCTTGCTTGATTCCAAAAGCCTGTTCGGATCACTGAAGAATATTTATAAAAACATTAATTTCGGTTTGACAATAGCCGAAAGGGGTGTTCCAGAAGGATCTGAAGATTGTCAGAGTGTCTTAGAAGTTTTGTCCACCGATGACACAACTAAGCCGAATTCGTCTTTCCTGTCCAAGAGTTTTGACACTGGATTTGATACTAATTATAAGCAAAATGATCTCAAGGTTAAGATTGATGGATACAATCGTAGCTATAATCATGAAGTGGATAACCACTTGAGACGAAGAGGTGATCGAGCAGAGGGTATTATGTCAAAAGGAGATCAATCTGAAAGGGAAGATGTTAATAATTTTAAACCACAGAATGATATTTCGAAACAGAGCTTAACATTGGACATGAAGGCGCATAACAGCAAGACTTTTATGGATTGGAAGAAACAAAATAACATGTTGCCACCAAACTGCGATGCTTTCGGCGATTCGCTGGGAGCGCGTAACAAATACATCATCAATTGTGAAAGCACTGTCTACGAGCACAAGGGTGTATCATATTGTTATGAATACGATACGTTCAAGACTACTTTCGATACTTCCAAAGATACATTTACACCGATAAATGACAATGTTGCTTCCACTTCAGGGCAAAATGTTGCCAAGGATAAACAGGAAATGGTTCCAAATACGGCGGGTGTCCCAGAAAACCAGAATAATGAGGCATCAGTTGTGAAGATGACAGAAGACTTGAAGAAAAATACTCCAGATGTATCCGAAAATGAAACGCTATCGGAAAATATTGATAAAACCAAATTGAAAGTGTCCAAGCTTATCATGGACCAGAGCGAAGTGTCTAAAGTTGGAGTCACCAAGCATTTATCATCACCGTTGAAGCAGAGGAACATAATGCGTTACGAGAAGTCAAATAAAGCGGATTTTAAAGATAACACCGATTCCATTATAGATTCCAACAGCGTGCAAGATACGATCAACGAAATAATGGATTTGGATGAAACACTCGAATTGTTAGATGGAACGGAGTCGCAAATTAAGACAGTCAATCGTAAAACGTCTCTAATGAATCGCTTCCTCAAAAATGTCGGGCAGAAAAAGGCATTTGAAGCAAAATTACAGAACAATAAATTCTTTCAAAAGAAACTCAAAGAAGAATCGTTGAAATTCCCCAACATATGCTATCCTGTGAGCGAAAAGATATCACCTACGTTTAAGTTATCTGCAAAGTATATTGATTCAATGATAAATAAGGAAGTCTTGGAGAATAAGAGAGTGTCAGTTAAATTGATGACGGCTGATGAGCCATCGTATTTCGATAGCTTCGAAGAAAACGTAGCTATTGAATGTTGTGAGAAGCTTAAACTGGAACTGTTTGCTGATGCCTCTGAAGTGTTACACAGGGTTTGTATGCTACTTTTAATTATATCTTAATTTATTTTCATTATGAACACTAATTTAAAATGTTGTCTGTTTACAGATGTTAAAAGTAAGATCAGTTTATTCTATTGAGAATGGATGTTGGACTCCTCTTTTAGTATTCATCACAGATAAAGCTTTGTACGTAGCTGACGTGGAACTTGGGAAGACAGCGTATAATTTGAATTGTTTCCTCACACACGATCAGCTGGACCTCATTGTGGTTAGTATAATTTTTATTGTAATGAAGTATATTTACAGCTGGCAAGAATGTAGACATGGTCATGCCTGGGCAGCGATTTATAAACTCTTCTACTTTCTGATATATCTAAGACATCTCAACGATCTGAAAAATAGAATCTGTGATTTGTGCACTATACTGGTCTTCATTGAAACTTCAGATAAACTAACAAAGCAGATAACCAATGCTAAAGTTATTAGTGACACAGAGTCTTAGAGGGGAGGAAGCTGGTTGTATTATTGAGAGAACAGACATACTGCAGCCATGAAGGCATAGGTACTACTGATGTGGTAGATAGTAATTTTATTTATCTTATTCTACACAGACATCAAGACACTGGGTCTCTAGCATTCAGCTCAATTGCACATGTAAATGCTGTGTAGGAGTCGGGGAGAGATTAAAAACCTGGTTATTCAGTTCTAGCCATGAAACATGGACAAATCCATTTCACGTGGCTTACAATACTGAACAGTGGTATTGCTCCAGTGCGATACGAGATCTACCGCTCTTTTCCAATCTAAAGTAAATTTACATTTTTAAATGTATAATTTTGCTATTCTGATTTTTTAATAGTGTATTTTAACACATTTTTTTTAAATACGAATCAAAAAATGTATTTTAGTTATTTTTTCATTCTGGCGGGATTCTAACACGCGACTTCCAATGCGTCTTAACCATTCTCCTAAATAATTTGTTTCCGCTTTCATCACAGATCGGTCCGGACAGTCAGTACGTGAAGATATTTGACAAAAGCGGTGAATGCCGCTGCATTCTGATAACAGGGGACCGCTATCTATGCCATCGTTTAGTCTCGTCCTTGGAGTGGAGCTCTCGCAACAGCAGAGTTGTGTATGGATCGACAGTCATTCTGGGTAGCATTCCTTCCATCATCTGGAAGGAGAGAGATTCTCTAAGACCTCTGCTATTAGACACCACCTCTGTTCAAAAGGTATTTATTATAAGTTCCAATTAAAACATAGGCATTTTATAATTTTTTTGTTGTTGCTAAAATATAGCTTTATTTCGTGAATCATTTTAATGAATATAACACTCAATATATTGTTCATTGCTAGCTACTGGGTTCAACCATCTTTCTGGCAATGAAGCTCTGAAATACAATATATATGCCCAAGGAACAGTACTTAATTAATTGCAAGGAATTTTACATAAAAAATGATAACACATAATACATATATAAAGTACACAGTTTCAAACATGTTTTTTTTTATTTTATACAACATATGAGACACTAACACACAACCATCTGTCTGGGTCTGTAACATTCAGTGCAATTACACATGTGAATGCTGTGTAGCAGTTGGAGGAGATATTGAAAACCTGGTTATTCAGTTCTAGTCACGAAACATGGACAAATCCATTTCACGTGGCTTACAATACTGA